>JAFEUB010000360.1:102500-147500 GCA_024529925.1 Ophthalmolycus amberensis
GAAGAGACGCCACACAAACAGCTGTTCACCGCTCGCTGCCGGTTCTTGTGTTAAAAATGTCGCTTAATAATAAAAGAAAAACTACGTTAACGTGCGATAAAATAATTGTCGGCGTTAATTAATTAATGCGTTAACGCGATAATAACGCGTTAACTTGCCCAGCACTATTATTTTCATGTTTGATCAATAACGTCTGTGTCCTCAAAGTTTAGTCTTCAGGTTGTTGATTCAGGTCATTGAACGTTACATCAGATTTATTAATTATTGATTCATTCTTTGATCGTCCGTATAAATGTTCATTTACAGTTTTTAGATGTTGAAAAGATGTTTTTCTTCTTCAGCTGCAGATGAATTTGATGCCGTACGACTACATTCCTCCAGTGGACATAAAGACTGAGCCCTACATACCTGAGACAGGTACGCACAAATATACACTCATGTTCTCATTCACTGCCTCAAATACACGAGAGTCAGCTCTCAAACATCATCATATTTAAATCAGACGAACTCTGTTGATTCTGATTGTTACATTAAACAATATTGATGTTGTATTTGTTTCATTTCATCACATTTCCAATGTTTAAGTATGTAAAGCTGCCCATAAAGTAGAGTTAATGCTGAAGTTTATCGTGTTTTCTGAATAATACTCCAATAATGATCCGGCCAGTACTTGTACCTGGAAAGAACACTGACAAAGTAAAAGTACTCTGAGATTGAAGAATCGTCATCATCTGCTGTTAAAACACTGAGAGAAGTTAACTGTATCAAACCTGCAGGAACATTAGAACCTGGATCTTAGAACCTTTTGTTTGAACCACCAGAACCTTCAGCCTGAAGCTCAGAACTAACTGAGCCTCGCAATGTTCTGGAAACTCATCAAAGGAACCGCTCTTTCTTTTTTCTGTGAACCTTTTAGAACGTCTAGTTTGTTGAATGCAGTCTTTTCAAGAACCCCTGTTAGTATGTGGGCCATGGCATTCATGTTTACGTAGAACCTCTTGAATCACCCTCAGTGTGTACCATAAAACTTCAAGCAATGAATTCGTAATAGAATAATCCACTAATAATCTAGAACCTCTTGTTTGAGATAACATGAGGTTTGACCTCTCAAAACCTCCTTCTAGAACACTTGAGACCTAGACATTGTTTTTATTTCCAAGAACCTCTTCGTATTTGCATGTTTCTGAGAAACTCTCGCTGTACTTTGGAGAACCTCTTGTTTACGCCTGAAACACGGGTTAAGCTTTTTGAAGAACCCTGTTTCAGAAGCATTGCACACAGACGAGCACTCATTACATTACAGTCATTGAGCAGACAAGTCAGTGCCTTGCTCAAGGACACATCGCCATGCGACCAGCCGGGGATCGAACCACCGATCCTCTGATTGAAGGACGGCCCTGCTCTCCACTTAGCCACACTCACCAGGGGAACTGTTCTCTGAAGGATCTTTGGTGGAAACGTTGAAGAACCTTGTTTGTAGTGCTTAGTCCACTAATTAGTAGTTTTAGTCGTAGTCGACTAACATTTGAGTTGTCAGAACCTTGTGTGAGCAGCTGATAAATGTCTAGAACGTTCCGTCAGTATGGGGAACCTAAATGTTTTTGCGTCAACTAGTGCTGAGACATTTCAGAACCTTAGACCTAATGTGTAGAGTCTTGAAGTACCTATAAACCTCTTCTTACTCTTACTTATTCTAACAGAGGTTCTCACTGTCTAGAACATCTTTAAGACCTCTCAGAGTCTTTGTCCAGCCCTCAGGTCTTTGTAGAACCTTGTCTCGGGGTCGTTTTTGAGTCTTAACTGCAGAGAGACACTCGAGACATTACAGATCTAACAATGACATGAACCAGGGACGGTTCTTGGTCGGCATCTTAACCGCCGATGCC
This sequence comes from Ophthalmolycus amberensis, assembly GCA_024529925.1. Lineage (NCBI taxonomy): Eukaryota > Metazoa > Chordata > Actinopteri > Perciformes > Zoarcidae > Ophthalmolycus > Ophthalmolycus amberensis. The sequence continues at coordinate 104,387 of JAFEUB010000360.1, forward strand.
ACGGGGATCCCCCGACACCTGGAACCTTTTTGATGTTATGTCTCATTCATACCTGGAGAAAGGGGACATTTCAAGAAACTGTAAACTAGACTTTCTAGAACTAAATAATTAGGGAAACACCCTCATCTACTTTTTGACTTTTAAGTCCAGAACTCGTCAGTCATTAACTAAACTTTTATTTTGTGTTTCAGCTCATGGTCCTTACATTCAAATCATCGAGGAGCCCAAACAGGTGAGATCAACATTTGACTTCCTGTCTGTGCCTTTAATTAGTGAGTTGTTGGCATTTAGTTTCTAGTTTCTACACTAAGTTTAGCTGCATTAAGATCAACAAATAGAAAGCAAGTAAAATCAGGTTAAAGGTTCAGACATTAAAAAATAGACTTTTCTTTCATAAAGGTGTCCCACAGGGATCAACATTAGGCCCCCTGCTACTTATAATATTTATTCTACAACTGGGGACTGCCACGTCCACTTTTATGTTGATGATACGATCATCAGGCCTCATTTATGGATTAAAATGTGTTTATAACTCTTAAAAGACACAATGTCTGCATTTCATAAAGGAAAAGATGAAACTTTATTGATTACTGAGGGGAAATTTAAAATATACATACAATAATAAAATATACATACAATATTCAAATAACGAAACCGTAGACAGTTCAGATATAAACAGTTCAAATATTAATATTTAAATATCAACCATACAGTATATAAGTATGACTAATGACCACAATATACATAGAAATATAGAACCAGTTTATTTAATATTACATTACAGTCATTTAGCAGACGCTTTTATCCAAAGTGACTTACTATTCAGATTCTATCACACCGTAGGCACAGCTACGTTAAGTGTCTTGCTCAAGGACACATCGACATGCGTCTAGTGGAGCCGGGGATCGAACCGCCGATCCTCTGATTGAAGGACGGCCCTGCTCTCCACTCAGCCACAGTCGCCCACTACTATAAGATACGCACACTACACGTGCAAATACAACACAATAAAGTATATTTAATAGTGGTTAAAGTTAACGTGTTATTATCGCGTTATTATCGCGTTATTATCGCGTTAATGCATTAATTAATTAACGCCGACAATTATTTTATTAGTTTTTTAAAAATTATTAAGCGGACATTTTTAACACAAGAACCGGCAGCGAGCGGTGAACAGCTGTTTGTGTGGCGTCTCTTCCGTCTCTTGCTGTTTCCTTCACCTACATTCCCCTGGGTCCTAAGTCCCTCCATGTATAGCTTCTCATCACCCTCTATGTACCAACGTACATTTATAACAAATACCACACATATTACGGTAATCAGCGTTGCATATGTCTGACCAAAATACCAAAAAAATAAATGATTCATTTAAATGATTGTTTTAGAGTCTTTAAAGTGTTTCGTTTGTAATATGTATAATAAGCATAATTTAGTTAAACATTTTAATCGTTGCCCAGCACTAATATGTAATAGATAAATGACAATACAAAAGCACAATAATAACAATATGTATCTATACAGTAGTATTATACAGAGATATAAGTAGTATAATGCAATGTAAATAAATACTGGTCTGCAGGACTCAGTGGTGGTTCCCCTGTTCACTGTTGGTCCACATGTTGCTGTAACAGTCACTTCCTTGAATCCAGGGTTTTCCCAACAGTCATAAAGCATCATGGGACTCAGTAGATGAGCACAAACAGGCTGCAGGAAGTCAGGGAATTTCTGCAGCTGAAAGTCATGTGACTTTGGGGACGCTGAGTCCGTATGCAAATCAGTTCTGTCAAAAGAAGAACCAGGTTTATGCAATCAGTGGATGTACAAATACAATGACTCAACGTCAACATGTGAGACGTATAACGGCCCTTTGCTTTCGACCAAATGTTCCCTCCTTTAAGAACAAACTCAAGACATTATTATTATTATTATTCATATTTAGTATATTATCACTGGCTTTTAGTTGCCCCAAGTGGTTTTCAATATTTTACTACTTTCTTTTAATTTGTATAAACTGATCTCATAAGTTGTATTCTCTCTGATTACATTTTGTGCACATATATTTATTGTTTTGTTGCTTTTGTTCTCGGTAATTACTCACTGTTGTGCCGTTCACTTTAACTTGTACGTTACTATAAACGAGGGATGTAAATATAAACTTGACTTGTTTGAAATTGAATGAATTGATCAAATATAAAGAGAGAAATCAGGTGTGACTATAATCAGAAATAATATCAGCCAATGTTCCGCTCTAAGCAACTCAACTAACCGTGTAAAACAAAGTGTACTAAATGTTTAACATGTTTGAATCACGAGTAGATCATTTCAAATTAAATTTATAAATAATATAACAATGTGAAAAGTTGAATCAAGTTCCCAACGCAACATACGGTAAAAGTTCATATGAACGATAATACTACTACTCATGATCATGAATTAGTTTAGAAACTCACAATGAAAAGAAAGATTGTAATAATGTTCAGAAGTACAGCATTATTTGGGATGAGAGCAACAAAGGAAAGACATTTAAAGAAATGTTTATTTATGACGGATTCAAATCAAGAACAGAAAGAAATACTCTTCCTCTAAAGAAACTTACAGTATTTTCAAAATAAAAGTCAAGCCTGAGCTGCAAAGTAGGAGACATCAACTCAAAGTAAAACTGTGTTTGTTCCCAGAGGGGCTTTCGTTTCCGTTATGAGTGTGAGGGTCCGTCCCACGGGGGGCTCCCAGGGGCCTCCAGCGAGAAGAACCGGAGAACATACCCGACCGTGAAGGTGGGAAACACTCAACAGCTACACTCATGTTCTACCTGATATCTCTTTATACAGTTTACATTAAGAAGTAAAACATACCTCACAGTTTACATTAAGAAGTAAAACATACCTCATAGTTTACATTAAGAAGTAAAACATACCTCATAAGTTTACATTAAGAAGTAAAACATACCTCACAGTTTACATTAAGAAGTAAAACATACCTCACAGTTTACATTAAGAAGTAAAACATACCTCATAGTTTACATTAAGAAGTAAAACATACCTCTCAGTTTACATTAAGAAGTAAAACATACCTCACAGTTTACATTAAGAAGTAAAACATATCTCACAGTTTACATTAAGAAGTAAAACATATCTCACAGTTTACATTAAGAAGTAAAACATACCTCACAGTTTACATTAAGAAGTAAAACATACCTCACAGTTTACATTAAGAAGTAAAACATATCTCACAGTTTACATTAAGAAGTAAAACATACCTCACAGTTTACATTAAGAAGTAAAACATACCTCACAGTTTACATTAAGAAGTAAAACATACCTCTCAGTTTACATTAAGAAGTAAAACATACCTCTCAGTTTACATTAAGAAATAAAACATACCTCTCAGTTTACATTAAGAAGTAAAACATACCTCACAGTTTACATTAAGAAGTAAAACATACCTCTCAGTTTACATTAAGAAGTAAAACATACCTCACAGTTTACATTAAGAAGTAAAACATACCTCACAGTTTACATTAAGAAGTAAAACATACCTCACAGTTTACATTAAGAAGTAAAACATACCTCACAGTTTACATTAAGAAGTAAAACATACCTCACAGTTTACATTAAGAAGTAAAACATACCTCATAGTTTACATTAAGAAGTAAAACATACCTCACAGTTTACATTAAGAAGTAAAACATACCTCACAGTTTACATTAAGAAGTAAAACATACCTCACAGTTTACATTAATAAGTAAAACATACCTCACAGTTTACATTAATAAGTAAAACATACCTCACAGTTTACATTAAGAAGTAAAACATACCTCACAGTTTACATTAAGAAGTAAAACATACCTCACAGTTTACATTAAGAAGTAAAACATACCTCACAGTTTACATTAAGAAGTAAAACAGTACCTCACAGTTTACATTAAGAAGTAAAACATACCTCATAGTTTACATTAAGAAGTAAAACATACCTCACAGTTTACATTAAGAAGTAAAACATACCTCACAGTTTACATTAAGAAGTAAAACATACCTCACAGTTTACATTAAGAAGTAAAACATACCTCATAGTTTACATTAAGAAGTAAAACATACCTCACAGTTTACATTAAGAAGTAAAACATACCTCATAGTTTACATTAAGAAGTAAAACATACCTCACAGTTTACATTAAGAAGTAAAACATACCTCACAGTTTACATTAAGAAGTAAAACATACCTCAGTTTACATTAAGAAGTAAAACATACCTCTCAGTTTACATTAAGAAATAAAACATACCTCTCAGTTTACATTAAGAAGTAAAACATACCTCACAGTTTACATTAAGAAGTAAAACATACCTCTCAGTTTACATTAAGAAATAAAACATACCTCACAGTTTACATTAAGAAGTAAAACATACCTCTCAGTTTACATTAAGAAGTAAAACATACCTCACAGTTTACATTAATAAGTAAAACATACCTCACAGTTTACATTAAGAAGTAAAACATACCTCATAGTTTACATTAAGAAGTAAAACATACCTCACAGTTTATATTAAGAAGTAAAACATACCTCACAGTTTACATTAAGAAGTAAAACATACCTCATAGTTTACATTAAGAAGTAAAACATACCTCATAGTTTACATTAAGAAGTAAAACATACCTCACAGTTTACATTAAGAAGTAAAACATACCTCACAGTTTACATTAAGAAGTAAAACATACCTCACAGTTTACATTAATAAGTAAAACATACCTCACAGTTTACATTAAGAAGTAAAACATACCTCACAGTTTACATTAAGAAGTAAAACATACCTCATAGTTTACATTAAGAAGTAAAACATACCTCACAGTTTACATTAAGAAGTAAAACATACCTCATAGTTTACATTAAGAAGTAAAACATACCTCACAGTTTACATTAAGAAGTAAAACATACCTCACAGTTTACATTAAGAAGTAAAACATACCTCACAGTTTACATTAAGAAGTAAAACGTACCTCATAGTTTACATTAAGAAGTAAAACATACCTCACAGTTTACATTAAGAAGTAAAACATACCTCATAGTTTACATTAAGAAGTAAAACATACCTCACAGTTTACATTAAGAAGTAAAACATACCTCATAGTTTACATTAAGAAGTAAAACATACCTCACAGTTTATATTAAGAAGTAAAACATACCTCATAGTTTACATTAAGAAGTAAAACATACCTCTCAGTTTATATTAAGAAGTAAAACATACCTCACAGTTTACATTAAGAAGTAAAACATACCTCACAGTTTACATTAAGAAGTAAAACATACCTCTCAGTTTACGTTAAGAAATAAAACATACCTCACAGTTTACATTAAGAAGTAAAACATACCTCTCAGTTTACATTAAGAAGTAAAACATACCTCATAGTTTACATTAAGAAGTAAAACATACCTCACAGTTTACATTAAGAAGTAAAACATACCTCACAGTTTACATTAAGAAGTAAAACATACCTCACAGTTTACATTAAGAAGTAAAACATACCTCATAGTTTACATTAAGAAGTAAAACATACCTCACAGTTTACATTAAGAAGTAAAACATACCTCATAGTTTACATTAAGAAGTAAAACATACCTCATAGTTTACATTAAGAAGTAAAACATACCTCATCGTTTTCATACATAGTTTTTTTTACTTCTGCAGCAGCACAGTAATGCTCGGTGTCTCTGTCTCAGATCAATAACTACGTGGGACACGCCCGGGTGGAGGTCCAGCTGGTGTCCCACACGGATCCTCCTCGTGTTCACGCTCACAGTCTGGTGGGACGTCACTGCACCGAGAACGGAACCTGCACGCTCGACATCGGGCCCAACGACCTCACCGCCTCGTGAGTATCCAATCACGTCTCTGCATTTTACCAACACTTAGACTTGATCACAACAAAACAAAGACTGTGACTTTCACACACTATACTGTGACTTTCACACACTATACTGTGACTTATACACACTATACTGTGACTTTCACACACTATACTGTGACTTTCACACACTATACTGTGACTTGTACACACTATACTGTGACTTTCACACACTATACTGTGACTTTCACACACTATACTGTGACTTTTACACACTATACTGTGACTTGTACACACTATACTGTGACTTATACACACTATACTGTGACTTTTACACACTATACTGTGACTTATACACACTATACTGTGACTTGTACACACTATACTGTGACTTGTACACACTATACTGTGACTTTCACACACTATACTGTGACTTGTACACACTATACTGTGACTTGTACACACTATACTGTGACTTGTATACACTATACTGTGACTTTTTAATGTTTTTCATGACATCAAACTAAGTCAAACTGTCAGGTGTTGAAAACATAATGATAAACGTACAAAATATATAAAGACATACAGTATGTGTGAAATGAGAAATATATTTTCCTGTTGTAAAATGTAAAACAGTGAAATATTCTGATGTTGGTTGGTGATGTCACTTCCTGTAGATTCAGTAACCTGGGGATCCTCCATGTGACCAAGAAAGGTGTGGTGGAGGTTCTGGGCCGGAGGCTGAGGGATGAGAGGAAGAGACAGAAAGCAGCTCACTGTCACCTCACAGGTAAACTCACCTGACACAATACACTGTCACCTCACAGGTAAACTCACCTGAAACAATACACTGTCACCTCACAGGTAAACTCACCTGACACAATACACTGTCACCTCACAGGTAGACTCACCTGAAACAATACACTGTCACCTCACAGGTAAACTCACCTGAAACAATACACTGTCACCTCACAGGTAAACTCACCTGAAACAATACACTGTCACCTCACAGGTAAACTCACCTGACACAATACACTGTCACCTCACAGGTAAACTCACCTGAAACAATACACTGTCACCTCACAGGTAAACTCACCTGAAACAATACACTGTCACCTCACAGGTAGACTCACCTGAAACAATACACTGTCACCTCACAGGTAAACTCACCTGAAACAATACACTGTCACCTCACAGGTAAACTCACCTGACACAATACACTGTCACCTCACAGGTAAACTCACCTGACACAATACACTGTCACCTCACAGGTAAACTCACCTGAAACAATACACTGTCACCTCACAGGTAAACTCACCTGAAACAATACACTGTCACCTCACAGGTAGACTCACCTGAAACAATACACTGTCACCTCACAGGTAGACTCACCTGACACAATACACTGTCACCTCACAGGTAGACTCACCTGAAACAATACACTGTCACCTCACAGGTAGACTCACCTGACACAATACACTGTCACCTCACAGGTAAACTCACCTGAAACAATACACTGTCACCTCACAGGTAGACTCACCTGACACAATACACTGTCACCTCACAGGTAGACTCACCTGACACAATACACTGTCACCTCACAGGTAAACTCACCTGACACAATACACTGTCACCTCACAGGTAAACTCACCTGAAACAATACACTGTCACCTCACAGGTAAACTCACCTGAAACAATACACTGTCACCTCACAGGTAGACTCACCTGACACAATACACTGTCACCTCACAGGTAAACTCACCTGAAACAATACACTGTCACCTCACAGGTAGACTCACCTGACACAATACACTGTCACCTCACAGGTAAACTCACCTGACACAATACACTGTCACCTCACAGGTAGACTCACCTGAAACAATACACTGTCACCTCACAGGTAGACTCACCTGAAACAATGCACTGTCACCTCACAGACATGAATGGTTTTAGTTCGACCTTTTTTCTCGTGTAATTTCATGCTACATATTTGATGCGTTTTGTTCTTGGAATCTTTGCTCCAACAATAAATCAAAAACACAACAAAGACCATTTCAACAGCTTCGACTTTCTTTGTAAAATCACAATTAAGACCAGAAAAGCTACACTCTCATCAGGATGGAGAAGCGAAACATAAAACAATCAGATATGAAACTAAACCTCCCGGACTGTCTGAGGTGTCCACGGAGGGTTTCTGACGCTCTGCTGTCGGTGTTTCTTCAGATTCAGAAGAAAGCGGCATCCTGAAGGAGGCCAAGGAGCTGGGGAAGGTGATGGACCTGAACATCGTCAGGTTAAAGTTCACCGCCTACCTCCAGGACAGCAACGGAGGGTTCACCAGAGGGCTGAAACCCGTCGTCTCCAACCCCATCTACGACAGCAGTGAGTCCAAACATCACACAATCTGACTGTTCACTCAAAGAGCTGCAACCAATTAGTGCCAACGCTTAGAAACCGACGCTTTGAGACACTTTTAGTGACAATTCATACAAATTTGAATGCAGTACTTCCACTAAACTCTGACTACTTCACTGCTGGTACCAACACTCCACACTCCATTGATGAATCATGTTTTCTATGCAGAGTCACCAAACGCCTCCAACCTGAAAATCTCTCGGATGGATAAGACGTGCGGTACGGTGCTCGGAGGAGACGAGATCTTCCTGCTGTGTGACAAAGTCCAGAAAGGTGAAAACATTTGACTTGAGCAAACGTGTAAATCAGATGAAATGATTGGTGGACGGTGGACAGAGGGTTGAGGACTTTATTATAACGGGAGTTTTCCTCTCTGCTGCACACTACAGATGACATTGAGATCCGTTTTTACGAGGAGGATGACGAGGGAGGCTGGGAGGCGTTCGGTGACTTCTCACCTACCGACGTTCACAAACAGGTACGGAGTTTTACTGTTTTACTGTGTGAGATGGGATCTTCCTTTAGCTGTTTGGGATCTTCCTTTAGATGTTTGGGATCTTCCTGTAGATGTTTGGGATCTTCCTTTAGCTGTTTGGGATCTTCCTTTAGCTGTTTGGGATCTTCCTTTAGCTGTTTGGGATCTTCCTGTAGATGTTTGGGATCTTCCTTTAGCTGTTTGGGATCTTCCTGTAGATGTTTGGGATCTTCCTGTAGATGTTTGGGATCTTCCTTTAGATGTTTGGGATCTTCCTTTAGATGTTTGGGATCTTCCTTTAGATGTTTGGGATCTTCCTTTAGCTGTTTGGGATCTTCCTTTAGATGTTTGGGATCTTCCTTTAGATGTTTGGGATCTTCCTTTAGATGTTTGGGATCTTCCTTTAGATGTTTGGGATCTTCCTTTAGATGTTTGGGATCTTCCTTTAGATGTTTGGGATCTTCCTTTAGATGTTTGGGATCTTCCTGTAGATGTTTGGGATCTTCCTGTAGATGTTTGGGATCTTCCTTTAGCTGTTTGGAGATCTTCCTGTAGATGTTTGGAGATCTTCCTGTAGATGTTTGGGATCTTCCTGTAGATGTTTGGGATCTTCCTTTAGATGTTTGGGATCTTCCTTTAGATGTTTGGGATCTTCCTTTAGATGTTTGGGATCTTCCTTTAGCTGTTTGGGATCTTCCTTTAGATGTTTGGGATCTTCCTTTAGATGTTTGGGATCTTCCTTTAGATGTTTGGGATCTTCCTTTAGATGTTTGGGATCTTCCTTTAGCTGTTTGGGATCTTCCTTTAGATGTTTGGGATCTTCCTTTAGATGTTTGGGATCTTCCTGTAGATGTTTGGGATCTTCCTGTAGATGTTTGGGATCTTCCTTTAGCTGTTTGGGATCTTCCTTTAGCTGTTTGGAGATCTTCCTGTAGATGTTTGGGATCTTCCTGTAGATGTTTGGGATCTTCCTTTAGATGTTTGGGATCTTCCTTTAGATGTTTGGGATCTTCCTTTAGATGTTTGGGATCTTCCTTTAGCTGTTTGGGATCTTCCTTTAGATGTTTGGGATCTTCCTTTAGATGTTTGGGATCTTCCTTTAGATGTTTGGGATCTTCCTTTAGATGTTTGGGATCTTCCTTTAGCTGTTTGGGATCTTCCTTTAGATGTTTGGGATCTTCCTTTAGATGTTTGGGATATTCCTGTAGATGTTTGGGATCTTCCTTTAGATGTTTGGGATCTTCCTTTAGCTGTTTGGGATCTTCCTTTAGATGTTTGGGATCTTCCTTTAGATGTTTGGGATCTTCCTTTAGATGTTTGGGATCTTCCTTTAGATGTTTGGGATCTTCCTTTAGCTGTTTGGGATCTTCCTTTAGATGTTTGGGATCTTCCTTTAGATGTTTGGGATATTCCTTTAGATGTTTGGGATCTTCCTTTAGATGTTTGGGATATTCCTGTAGATGTTTGGGATCTTCCTGTAGATGTTTGGGATCTTCCTTTAGCTGTTTGGGATCTTCCTTTAGCTGTTTGGAGATCTTCCTGTAGATGTTTGGGATCTTCCTTTAGATGTTTGGGATCTTCCTTTAGATGTTTGGGATCTTCCTGTAGATGTTTGGGATCTTCCTGTAGATGTTTGGGATCTTCCTGTAGATGTTTGGGATCTTCCTGTAGATGTTTGGAGATCTTCCTGTAGATGTTTGGGATCTTCCTTTAGATGTTTGGGATCTTCCTTTAGATGTTTGGGATCTTCCTTTAGATGTTTGGGATCTTCCTTTAGATGTTTGGGATCTTCCTTTAGCTGTTTGGGATCTTCCTTTAGATGTTTGGGATCTTCCTTTAGATGTTTGGGATCTTCCTTTAGATGTTTGGGATCTTCCTTTAGATGTTTGGGATCTTCCTTTAGATGTTTGGGATCTTCCTTTAGATGTTTGGGATCTTCCTTTAGCTGTTTGGGATCTTCCTTTAGCTGTTTGGAGATCTTCCTGTAGATGTTTGGGATCTTCCTTTAGATGTTTGGGATCTTCCTTTAGATGTTTGGGATCTTCCTGTAGATGTTTGGGATCTTCCTGTAGATGTTTGGGATCTTCCTGTAGATGTTTGGAGATCTTCCTGTAGATGTTTGGGATCTTCCTTTAGCTGTTTGGGATCTTCCTTTAGCTGTTTGGAGATCTTCCTGTAGATGTTTGGGATCTTCCTTTAGATGTTTGGGATCTTCCTTTAGATGTTTGGGATCTTCCTGTAGATGTTTGGGATCTTCCTGTAGATGTTTGGGATCTTCCTGTAGATGTTTGGGATCTTCCTGTAGATGTTTGGAGATCTTCCTGTAGATGTTTGGGATCTTCCTTTAGATGTTTGGGATCTTCCTGTTGATGTTTGGGATCTTCCTGTAGATGTTTGGGATCTTCCTTTAGATGTTTGGGATCTTCCTTTAGATGTTTGGGATCTTCCTTCAGATGTTTGGGATCTTCCTGTAGATGTTTGGGATCTTCCTGTTGATGTTTGGGATCTTCCTGTTGATGTTTGGGATCTTCCTGTAGATGTTTGGGATCTTCCTTCAGATGTTTTGGATCTTCCTTCAGATGTTTGGGATCTTCCTGTAGATGTTTGGGATCTTCCTTCAGATGTTTGGGATCCAGGTTTCAGTGTGTTGTTTGTGTCATCAGTGTAAATCTCATTCAGACAAACGAAGTGTTTATCGTCTCCTCAGTACGCCATCGTGTTCAAAACGCCGCCTTATCACAGCGCAGAGATCGAGAGGCCCGTCACCGTCTTCCTGCAGCTGAAGAGGAAAAAGGCCGGCGACAGCAGTGACCCCAAACAGTTCACCTACATACCGCAGGTCCAAGGTCAGCCATGAACATCAGATGAACAGATGCACTTCCAGTGTGAGGTGTTGAGTACGAGCTGATAGGAGGAGGTTTATCATTCCTCACCTACTCACTCATAGAGGAATGTTTCGGACATGTTTTCAGGGTTTCCACTTCTGCTTTTATCATCACCGCTCTCTTTCAGACAAAGAGGAGGTGCTGAGGAAGAAGCAGAAGCCACTGCCTCACTATGAATCCTGGCGAGGAGGAGGAAGGGGTGGAGGAGCTGGTGGATTTGGAGGAGGAGCTGGAGGAGGTAGTAATTTAATTTAAGATATAAGCAATTTCCTCTGAAACACAATTATCTTCAAATTAGGGAATTATACGTATTCCTCATCTGGGTAAAACACTTCATTTAGCTTCTTGGATTCTTCCTTTTAGATGTTTGGATTCTTCCTTTAATGTTTGGGATCAAGCTTTAGCTGTTTAGCAGCTAACCATAACAGTCTTATACTTGGCAAATTGGAAGTTCACTGTGGACTTTGTTTCACTTTTGCAGGATTCCAGTTCAACCAGCAGATGAATGGAGGAGGAGGAGGAGGAGGAGGAGGAGTTTTCTTCACTGAAGGCTTCACAGGCTTCGGTGGAGCGGGAGGGGCTCAGATGTCAGGCTCCAACCCTCAGACAGGAGTTCCCCAGCAACAGACAGGCGGACAGACGGGAGGGCCGACTGGCTCGCCAGTACAACAGCAGCTGTTTCAGCTCGGTAAGCTACAAAGTCCTGCTCCAATTCTTTGCAGACGATGTGACGCTGCTTGTGTTGAAGGTCTAGTTATTATTTAATCTTCTGCTTTGTGTTTCTAGCCGCCGCCCTCCACAGCAGAGCCTCTCAGAGCGCCCGACAGACGGCTGCTGCCCTGCTGCAGTACTGCAGCACCGGGGACGCTCGGGTCCTTCTGGCAATCCAGAGACACCTCTGTGGCGTCCAGGACGGCAACGGAGACACGTGAGATTTTTACTTCATATGTTTTTACTTTTATTTTTCTACAGACTGATCCAACATCAGAAAGACAAACATGTTTAAATTGATTCTTAGTGTTGCAAGTTTGATCATCTTCAAGATTTGCTCAAGGTTGGATGTTCTGATGCATTTGTTCTCCCACAGTCCTTTGCACCTGGCCATCATCCACCAGCAGACAGGTGTGATCCAGCAACTGATTCACACGCTGCTCAGCAGCCAGCAGCAACATATCCTCAACACAGCCAACCACCTCCGACAGGTTAGCATCATCAACGCTAACCATGAGAACTCATCTCAGTAAAGCTCACCACGTCCGACAGACGGATAACAATGAACCGAACATAATAATCTGCCACATTCACTGCAACTAATTCACCATAATACAGCCAACTACCTTCAACAAGTTGTGAACTGAAAGCCAACACAGCTTATTATATCAGAAATGTAGTCTCTCAACACGGTAATTCATTTAACTATGACACCACAGTGAAGCTAACAGGTAGCTAACTCCCTGCTAGCTCCTTGCTAACAAACTCATATGATTAACCACAACAGCTGCCTAACTGTTTCCATCTAAGCAAAGTTAACCACCTCCAACTAGCTACCTCTAAGGTAACTCGACACAGGCATCTCCTGTGAATCCCAGGTAACTAGTAAGAACCCTCCATCTCCCCTGCAGACTCCTCTCCACCTGGCGGTGATCACCCGGCAGGTGAAGGTGGTGGAGGTGCTGCTGAGGGCGGGGGCCGACCCCAGCCTGCTGGACAAAGACGGTCGCAGTCCTGTCCACCTGGCGGCGCTGGCCGGAGACACCGCCACGCTCCGCCCCCTGCTGGCTCACCTGGGAGAACGCCACGCCCACCTGGTCAACACCCCCGACTACCACGGTGAGAGGGCGATTACCTCAATGCTTTATAATAATCATAACTCTGAAATATTTACTAGTAACTGTATATTGACCTCTCGCATCTCTCTCGTCTCAGGTCTCCATCCTCTCCACCTCTCCGTGAGGAGGGACGGCGAGCGCTGCCTCCGCCTCCTGGTGGAGGGCGGAGCCAAAATCAATGCACCTGAGCAGAAGAGTGGAAACACCGCCCTCCACCTGGCCGTGAGGGAAAACCTGTTCAAGGTGGCCTGCACTCTCATCACAGAGGTACCACACACACACACACACACACACACCACACACCACACCACACCACACACCACACACACACCACACATTACACACACACACACACACCACACCACACATTACACACACCACACACCACACACACACCACACATTACACACACACACACCACACACACATTACACACACACACACACCACACACGCGCACGGACGCACCACACACACACATTACACACACATTACACACACACACACACCACACACGCGCACGGACGCACCACACACACACACACACATTACACACACACACACACACCACACACACACACACCACACCACACCACACACACACACACACACACCACACACACACACACACACACATTACACACACACACACACACATTACACACACACACACACACCACACACACACACCACACACACACACACCACACACACACACACACACACCACACACACACACCACACACACACACACACACACACACACACACACACACACACACACACACACATTACACACACACACACACCACACCACACCACACACACACACCACACACACACACACACACACATTACACACACACACCACACCACACCACACACACACACACACACACACACACACATACACACACACACACACATTACACACACACACACACACACACACACACACACACATACACACACACACACACACACACACACACACACACACACACCACACCACACATTACACACACCACACCACACATACACACACCACACCACACACACACACACACACACACACACACACACACACCACACACACACACACCACACATTACACACACCACACACACACCACACATTACACACACCACACACCACACACACACCACACATTACACACACACACACACCACACCACACCACACACACACACACACCACACATTACACACACCACACACACACCACACATTACACACACCACACATTACACACACACACACCACACACACACACACACACACACACCACACACCACACACACACCACACATTACACACACCACACCACACACACACACCACACACACACACACACACCACACACACCACACATTACACACACCACACATACACACACACACGCACAGCACACATCACCACACATTACACACACACACACACCACACACACGCACAGCACACTCACCACACGCACGCTCCTCGGTGACATCACAGTGTGACTCTCTGTTGGTCTGCAGTTGAAGGCGGACGTTAACGCGAGCACCTTTGGGGGAAACACACCTCTCCACCTGGCTGCCGGTCTGGGCTCACCGACGCTCTGCTCGATGCTCGTGGCTGCAGGTGAGAGGAGATCAAAACATCTGTTCAGTCGTCATCACTTCACCTCATTTCATCATCTTCAGCAAAACAAACGATAAAAACAACCAAATGACACAAAACGGAAAAAGCTTTCTAGCATGTCCACTGAGTTCTACACAGCTGTAGAGGAAGTACACAGATGTTTTACTTCAGTAAAGGTACTAATACCACGCAGTAAGAATACTCTGTTACAGTAGAAGTACTAATACCACGCAGTAAGAATACTCTGTTACAGTAGAAGTACTAACACCACGCAGTAAGAATACTCTGTTACAGTAGAAGTACTAATACCACGCAGTAAGAATACTCTGTTACAGTAGAAGTACTAATACCACGCAGTAAGAATACTCTGTTACAGTAGAAGTACTAATACCACGCAGTAAGAATACTCTGTTACAGTAGAAGTACTAACACCACGCAGTAAGAATACTCTGTTACAGTAGAAGTACTAACACCACGCAGTAAGAATACTCTATTACAGTAGAAGTACTAACACCACGCAGTAAGAATACTCTGTTACAGTAGAAGTACTAATATCACGCAGTAAGAATACTCTGTTACAGTAGAAGTACTAATACCACGCAGTAAGAATACTCTGTTGCAGTAGAAGTACTAATACCACGCAGTAAGAATACTCTGTTGCAGTAGAAGTACTAACACCACGCAGTAAGAATACTCTGTTACAGTAGAAGTACTAATATCACGCAGTAAGAATACTCTGTTACAGTAGAAGTACTAATACCACGCAGTAAGAATACTCTGTTACAGTAGAAGTACTAACACCACGCAGTAAGAATACTCTGTTACAGTAGAAGTACTAACACCACGCAGTAAGAATACTCTGTTACAGTAGAAGTACTAACACCACGCAGTAAGAATACTCTATTACAGTAGAAGTACTAACACCACGCAGTAAGAATACTCTGTTACAGTAGAAGTACTAATATCACGCAGTAAGAATACTCTGTTACAGTAGAAGTACTAATACCACGCAGTAAGAATACTCTGTTGCAGTAGAAGTACTAATACCACACAGTAAGAATACTCTGTTGCAGTAGAAGTACTAATACCACACAGTAAGAATACTCTGTTACAGTAGAAGTACTAATACCACGCAGTAAGAATACTCTGTTGCAGTAGAAGTACTAATACCACACAGTAAGAATACTCTGTTGCAGTAGAAGTACTAATATCACGCAGTAAGAATACTCTGTTACAGTAGAAGTACTAATACCACGCAGTAAGAATACTCTGTTGCAGTAGAAGTACTAATATCACGCAGTAAGAATACTCTGTTACAGTAGAAGTACTAATACCACGCAGTAAGAATACTCTGTTGCAGTAGAAGTACTAATACCACGCAGTAAGAATACTCTGTTGCAGTAGAAGTACTAATATCACGCAGTAAGAATACTCTGTTACAGTAGAAGTACTAATACCACGCAGTAAGAATACTCTGTTACAGTAGAAGTACTAATACCACGCAGTAAGAATACTCTGTTACAGTAGAAGTACTAATATCACGCAGTAAGAATACTCTGTTGCAGTAGAAGTACTAATACCAGGCAGTAAGAATACTCTGTTACAGTAAACGTATGTCAGTACAATCAATCAAATGTAGTAAAAGTATTCAAACTGTGACTGTTGTATTATCATATATTCTTCACTATTATAATATTAACATTAATATTAATGTTATTATAAACATCTGTAGAAGAAGAACAAAGACAGAAACATACTTCCTGTTTCTTCAGGCGCTGATAAAAACGTGGAGAACGACGAGCCGCTCTTCTTCAGCTCCTCTTCAGATGAAGAGCAGGACGAAGACGAACCAATCACAGAGCGCGAGGCCTGCTCTCAGCCAATCAACCCCCGCAAGAGACCGGCAGGAGGACACACCCCTCTGGACCTGGCCAAGTGCCAAAAGGTAGGTCCTTTCAAATTAAAAGCACAGAACACATTCACACTGTGGAATCAACCCAGAGACAAAGATGATACTCACCTCCTCACCTCCTCATCTCATCTCCTCACCTCCTCATCTCCTCACCTCCTCATCTCCTCACCTCCTTATCTCCTCACCTCCTCATCTCATCTCCTCATCTCCTCACCTCCTCATCTCCTCACCTCATCTCCTCACCTCCTCATCTCCTCACCTCCTCATCTCCTCACCTCCTCACCTCCTCATCTCACCGTCTCCTTTCCTCATCTCCTCTTGTCTCGTCTCCTTATCCCGTCTCGTCTCATCCCCTCATCTTGTCTCCTTCCCTCCCCTCCTCTCCTCTCCTTGTCTCCTCTCCTCAGGTGAGGAACCTGTTGAACTGTGGACAGGGTCAGAGGTCGAGTCTTCACAGCAGTAAGAAGATGAAGCCGAGCAGCAGTGAAGGTTCGTTATTGATTTTAAACTTAAACTAAAAACTAAACTTGTGAAATAAAGACGTTGACGATGAGACGACCTGTCGGTGTTCCAGAGGTTGAACCCTCGGGGATGGACGAGGACACGCTGTCCCGGCTGGTGGAGCTGCTGAGTGTCGGAGACGTTCCGTGGAAGAAACTAGCAGAGAAGCTGGGGATGATGACGCTGACTCACCTTTACCTGGACAGTCCCACGCCCTGTCACCAGCTGCTGCAGCACTACCAGGTAACATGCTACACCTGTCTCACCTGTCTCCGGTGTCTCACCCGTCTCTGGTGTCTCACCCGTCTCCGGTGTCTCACCCGTCTCCGGTGTCTCACCCGTCTCCGGTGTCTCACCTGTCTCTGATGTCTCTGATTGTCTCCAGCTGGGTGGAGGTCCAGTAGAAGGTCTGGTTGAAGCTCTTCAGTCTCTCGGTCTGACAGAAGGAGTCCGACTGCTGAGGACCAGCGAGCTACGAGACGACAAACTCAGCACAGGTAACGCAGCCTCTCTGCCTTCATAGAACACATTCATACTTCAGATTAAATATTATATAATATGGATGGTTGGATGGATATAGATATGGATATAGATATAGATAGATATAGATAGATATAGATAGATATATCTATATAGATATATCAATCTATATAGATATATATATATATATATAGATATATATATATATATATATCTATATATATATCTATATATATATATAGATATATATATATATATATAGATATATATATCTCATGTGTTCATAAATCTGCAGCCACTTTCACCTCCTTTGTTTATTTTTATTGTCCAATCAGACGCCACGGTCGACAGCGGCTTCGGAAGCCAGCCAATAGAAGAAGAGGAGGAGCCGCCTGTGGCCAATCAGTGACGAGCTGGAAGTACAATCCAGCACGGTCATCTCATCCTGCGGTGGACCGGGACTCTGTGGGGAACCGGGTCTCTGCAGGACTGGACTCTAATGTTGGTCCACACGGACTCAGATTCAGAAACATTTTACCGTTTTACCATAAAAAAGCCTTTTACGGTAAAATAAATATAGTTTGAGTTCATGTTTTTAGTTGTTCTTTGTTTCATATTAACTTATATTTTGTTTTTCTTGTCGTTATGAAATAGTTTATTTCTGTGGTTCTGATCAGCTGTTGAACATTTGATCTGAATTGTTTACAAAGAGTCGTGTGTCACCTCGAGCTTCTTCATAGGAAAGTTGTGAGATTTCCAATTTTATGTCTGAACTAGAACGCAGCACATCAGTTTATTAAATGCTTTCATCTGAAGAACAAATGTTTTAAATGTTATGAAAGACAAATAAACAAAACTGGTGTCGTGTTCATATCGAGACAAATAAATGATTTAAGAGCTCGAAATGTTTCCGTTTTTACGTGAAATTATTTTCAACGATAAGATCCGTTAATGTTGATGAAATGTCTTGATTATAAAAAGTTCTTTGAGAAATTTTAACTAAATGTAAAAAATGTTCGTCTTAAAAATGTGATAATGAAACAGTTAAATTACACTTATTTAGTAAAAGTATTTTAATAAATTAATTTCCCCCCCCCCGTTTTTTTACCATAGAAATCTATAATAAACTCGTCAAACATTTTATTGGTTTAAAATGTTTTCATAAAAACATTAAGTGAAAGTTATGAAGTCGGTTAATTCAAAATTATTACAAATTGTGATTTTGAGCAATAAATTAAATTAATGAAATAAACGGTTCATTGAGTCTCAGATCAAAGACAGTTTGATTATTTAGACTTATTTTCAGTTTTTACTTCTTAAACAACAAACTATTAAAATGTTTTATTGACGATTAATTATCTTCGTTTCTCCGTGAGTCCAGTAGAGTCCAGCAGTGTCTAGTAGAGTCTAGTAGAGTGCCGCGGAGTCTAGTAGAGTCGAGCAGAGTGCAGTAGAGTCCAGTAGCGTGCCGCGGAGTCTAGTAGAGTCGAGTAGAGTGCAGCAGAGTCCAGTAGAGTCTAGTAGAGTCCAGTAGAGTGCAGCAGAGTCCAGTAGAGTGCCGCGGAGTCTAGTAGAGTCGAGTAGAGTGCAGCAGAGTCCAGTAGAGTCTAGTAGAGTCCAGTAGAGTGCAGCAGAGTCCAGTAGAGTGCCGCGGAGTCTAGTAGAGTCCAGTAGAGTCCAGTAGAGTCTAGTAGAGTCCAGTAGAGTGCAGCAGAGTCCAGTAGAGTGCCGCGGAGTCTAGTAGAGTCGAGCAGAGTCCAGTAGAGTCCAGTAGAGTCCGTCTGTGTTATTAATGTGTATTCGTGCGTTTCTCAGCCTGGAACTGAAACATGAATTAAGACACTAAAGCCGCCGCGTTAATAAAAAGGACTCGGAGACTCTGTTTTCAAAATGGTTTTATTTGTGCCTCTAAGCCTTCAGAATGATACGAACATGTCGGTTTGTGTTTCACTACGACCAAAGGAACGCTCACAGGATGTGGCCGGTGTGCAGCCTGAAGCCTCCACAGGAACTAGAGTCAGAATAAATACAGTGGAGGACGGTTCACCGTCTGAACCGATGCTCAGCAGGCGTCTGGATGTGGACGTTTATTTACAGGCGTTGGGACGAAGAGCGTAAAGCGGCTGCGACTTTTAGACATTTGCACAGAGACGAGTTACTGGAGATTACAGTTACGCAAAGAGCCGAGTCCTCCGGTGAACGAGGTCTGAGAAGGTTCAGTCAGAGACTCTGAGGTCTTCAGGGATGAAGGTCCAGTTCTTAACTTCAAAGAGACTCCGGGACATTTTGAAAGTGGAGGTTTGGTCCCAATTTGAAACCATGATGGGAGTTCACGAGACCTTCATTGAGACAAAGACTTTAGTAAAAGACTCCGTGCCATTCATCGGGAATCGAACCTGAGCTGCAGTCAAATAGTCCAAGAAACTCCCAAAAAGAGTCTTTTCTTGACCACAACCTCATGAGGAGGAAGGATGTTAAGGATTCAGAAGGACCGACAGCAGGCGGGCTACGTCAACACGAAGCAGCAGTTGGACGTTATTGAACGTGGGTCCAAGTCGCAAGGCATTGTGGGACGGCATCATCTCCTTTAGGAGATAAAAGGAAGCTTTTGAAGAACCTTTTCGTTAGCATGCAGGGACAAGAAGAGTTTGGTTGTGACCTGAAGCTGAACAGACGGACGGACTATTGGACTGCAGCCCTGAATGGATTAACCTCTTGAGGTCTCTGGTCCACCGTCCAATCAGAGCCGAGCTCACAGACGACGCCTCTTCAGAGACTTAAAGACTTGTCCAGCAGCTCCTTCTAGATCTTCAGTGTGGTCCGGGTCTGAGCCGCCTCCAGCCAGACTCCAGACTCCTCAGTCTGTTGGACTGGATGTGGATCTTTAAGAGACCTCCTTGGTTTCAGTTCTCTCAGTACCTTTGAAATGTGCAGTTTGAGTCTTTTTAAGAGAACCAACTAAAGCTGGACCAGACTAACTCCTGGAGGACCATCAGTCCAAAACTTCAGAGAGTTGAACCCGTTACAGAGGTTCCAGCTGTTTGTGCATCATTTTAAACATTCAGGATTAATCGTCATATTCCAGTTCTCGTCCTCTCTGCTGCCACCTGGTGACCGCTTCCTGTCCTTACATCTGGTTCCTGTTGGATCTCACGATGACCTCACAGGAAGTGAACCAGAGATGACTGAACATTAACATTATGAATCAGCTAATACATGATGATTATTATAGATCATATGAACACAATGATATGATTCATATTGTTCTGCTTCATGAGTACTTGAAGTACTTCTCCGTGCTGTTTGGACTCTGATCTCAAACCAGGACACAGACTCTGGAGACCTCGGGGGCAGCAGGAGGAAGGACTGCATTACCCAGAAAGCCCTGCTGTCTGACAGCAGAGCAAGATGGCTGCAGCTCAAGGTGAACGTTTAAGAGAAGAAGAAACATAAAGTGGACGGATTCATTCAGGACGTCATGAAGGAGCAGAGACACAATAACTGGTCTCCAGGTAACTTCTGAGTTATAGACGACGAGACGACGCGATCGACCGTCGCAGCTTCTGTCGTACAGAACAATGAAGGATAAGGGTTTCAAATATCACCGTCTAAATGTGCTGAAATGTAATGAAGAACCTTAAAACAATTATTATTATTATCATCTCATGAGAGTTCATTCTAATGATTCATATTGTTTATTCTATTTATATATAAATATATAATGAACTCAGTCTGCTGAGTTATTCATATTTGATGCTCAGTCAGTTTCAATGATCAGATAGTATTCACATAACACAGTACTGCTGTGTGTACTCAGTGTATTACTGTGAGTACACACAGTACTGCTGTACCCCTCCCCCCCTCGGTCACCACGGCAACAGTCCCACTGTCTATCTGGTCGCCATGGTAACCCGCCCTCCCACTTTGCTGCAGGAGTTCAAAAAAAGATCAAAAGTACCGACGAAGTGTTTGAGTCTCATTTAACAAAATAAAAGTCCCCTGACAGGAAAAGAAAAAGCTCTTACTCTGAAACTTTGATGATTGGATGAGAAATAAAACCTTGTTTGTGTTTCAAGTCGTAAAAAACAAATAAAAAACAACAACAACAACAACAACGCTCGCCGTCCTCGTAGACGAGCGTCTCATCTCCCACAGACCTCGAACGTCTCGGCTGGAGGAAACTCCCCTGAGCCAATCAGAATGTGACTGAAGAGAAAAGGTTTAAAGGAGGATGTCAGCCTGCTACCCATGATGCATCCTGTCCTTCATGATGCTTCATGTCCTCGCCGCCTTACGGCGCCACTTCCTGTTTCTGTGGCTCCGGCTGCTGGTTGTTCCCGCCGCCGTTCTTCTTCTTGTTTCCCTCTTGGCCGTCGGCCCTGGAGGACGAGGACGAGGTGGCCCTGAGGCTCTTGGAGGTCTTGGCTCCGCGGGTCTTGTCCTTGTGGGCGGCGTCCTGAGGCAGCGTGGGGCTGGAGTGCGCCCTCTGCAGGCCGCCGTCGTCAAACAGCCGCGACTCGAAGGCCGACAGGTCCTCGTCTCCGCTCGCATGCTTGGCCCGCAGCAGCATGGCGTACGTCCCGTACCGGGTTTTCTGTGGACCGGGACCGAGACGAGACACGTCAGGAAGTCTCTTTCATCGAACTTTATTAACAAGAACAAACCTTTAGAAACAAGCGCTGCTCATAATGAGACGATGCTTTTACTCTCGCCTGTACTAACATCCCATAATATCATTCACGTCTAGATGTTGTCATGTTGAGTGTTGATGGAGATGCTACAATGTTAGCTTAGCATAGCACCGATCACTTGTTCCAGAGAACAGAATGAAGTGCGTTCAGACTGGATGTGAAGCTGCTCTTCTATGACCAATCAGACTGATGGACTGACGCTCACGTAATAACTACAGCCGCAGTAATCTGAGATTATAGAACAAGATATTAGTCTCGATTAAAATGATCTCGGATCAGCTCGTTCTGCAGTGACCCACCAGGAGACAACCTCCGCTTCTGTAGAGGGAAGTCAGAGCGTCACGTGTTGAAGCTGCATTCTCTCTAGTGCCCACCAGGGGGCGACTGCTCCGGTTCTAACTTGTTAGCCCCTCCCTCTCGCGTCCAGCCCCTCCCTCCCGCGTCCAGCCCCTCCCTCCCGCGTCCAGCCCCTCCCTCCCGCGTCCAGCCCCTCCCTCTCGCATCTAGCCCCTCCCTCTCGCGTCTAGCCCCTCCCTCTCGCGTCTAGCCCCTCCCTCTCGTGGTTAGCCCCTCCCTTGTCTAGCCCCTCCCTCTCGTGGTTAGCCCCTCCCTTGTCTAGCCCCTCCCTCTCGTGGTTAGCCCCTCCCTCCCTTGTCTAGCCCCTCCCTCTCACGTCTAGCCCCTTCCTCTCGTGTCTAGCCCCTCCCTCTCGCGTCTAGCCCCTCCCTCCCTTGTCTAGCCCCTCCCTCTCGTGTCTAGCCCCTTCCTCTCGCGTCTAGCCCCTCCCTCTCGTGTCTAGCCCCTCCCTCTCGTGTCTAGCCCCTCCCTCTCGTCTCTAGCACTACAGGCCATAACATCCTGTACCATTACCATGGTTACAGTGAAGGTGTATGTGAAACATACCTCGAACTCGAGGTACTCCTGTCGGAGTTTGTGCTCCTCCAGCTCGCGACCTTTCGCCTTGAGGTCCGGCGTGGAGGCCGTGAGGTCGGCCAGCTCGGAGGAGACCGCCCTGAACCGGTTCTCGTGGGATTTGACCTGCTCCTCCTGTCGGGGGGACAGACGTGGAGACACTCAACAGACGTGATCACGGACGCTGGGACTCTTTACCTGAGGAGGACCTGGAAGGCTGAGGTCTGTACCTGGGACAGCTTGGTGTTGGATCCCGGCAGAAGAGGACGGCTGAACCTCTTCTGGGACCCGATGGCCGCCGGGAACGGGGGGGCGGAAAACATGGCCGCCACCACGTTGATGCGCGTGATCCACGACTGCATCTGTTCTGCATTGCTGGGGGGACGAGGAGGAGACCACAAGGGTCTTCTGGTTTAATGGAGACCTGGTTGTCTTCAGACAGAAACAGACAGACAGACAGACAGACAGACAGACAGAGAGACAGACAGACGGAGACACAGACAGAGACAGACAGAGACAGACAGACAGACAGAGAGACAGACAGACAGACAGACAGAGACAGACAGACAGACAGACAGAGACAGACAGAGACAGACAGACAGAGAGACAGACACAGACAGACAGAGACACAGACAGACAGAGACAGACAGACAGAGACAGACAGAGACACAGACAGGCAGAGACACAGACAGACAGACAGACACAGACAGAGACAGACAGACAGAGACAGACAGACAGACAGACAGAGACAGACAGAGACACAGACAGACAGAGACACAGACAGACAGAGACAGACAGAGACAGACAGACAGACAGACAGAGACAGACTAGAGACACAGACAGACAGACAGAGACAGACAGAGACACAGACAGACAGACAGAGACAGACAGAGACAGACAGAGACACAGACAGACAGAGACAGACAGAGACAGACAGAGACACAGACAGACAGAGACAGACAGACAGAGACAGACAGAGACACAGACAGGCAGAGACACAGACAGACAGACAGACACAGACAGAGACAGACAGACAGAGACAGACAGACAGTCCTTACGGAGCCTGCAGCAGGAAGACTCTCCAGTCGGCCGTCCTCAGGTAGAAGGCGTTGGGTCTCTTGCTGTAGTCGGCTGCTCTCATGGCCAGAGAGTGATGAATGGAGACGGCGTTCTTCACGTCCTCCTCCGTTAGCTCGCGCTCCTCACGGAACTCATCCTGTCAGCCAATCACAGAGCGGCGTGATATCAATCAGCCAATCACCTTCAAACCTGCTCCAACACTCACGAAGTCAACTACAAGTCCCAGAAAGCTTTGTTTTCGGGACTAAAACAAAGACCTCTTTATGTTTTAGTTAGTCTTTATATTTCTACAAACCAAATTATTCCGCAAAGATAGAAAGTTCTTCCAGCCGTTGTCTACAGTGTTACTGCTAGGGTTGGGTATCGTTTGGGTTTTTCCCGATACCGGTGCTAAAACAATACTTTTAAAACGATACCGGTGCCTGAACCGATACTTAAAAAAACCACGATTGACGACATTAAAAGGCTTTTTTTATTGCCAAGGCAAAAACAATTCTTCAAATTGAACAATATATTAACTGTTTAAAGTATACTATAAATATAAATAAATACAAAACACTTCAAACTACAGCTTCAAACTTTTAAACTTCAAACTATGAACAATATATTAACTGTCAACAGTTTACAGTATACTTAAATAAATATAAATAGACACACACACTCTGTACACACACTACAGCTTCAAACTTCAGCAATTATTTTGCAGAAATATGAGCACATTTGCCTGACTTATTTTATTTTACCAGTTGGTGGCGGTAATACGCTAATTCGTCGTTTGCCAACCGCCACTACACCTCAAAGAAGAAGAAGAAGAAAGTTTTGCGTGCCTGTGTTGAGTAAGTACCCGGATGTCGATGGAGGAAGTCAGTAGCCTGCCAGCCGTTTGACAGATCTCGTTCTTTGTTTTTAATAAATCATGGCCAAAGCTTCGCCAGAATGATGGAGGGGTTTGTTTCTAAGCGTGCACGGCTCGTCCGGTTGTAATAATACTATGAGTGAGGAGCGGAGGACCGAGGCTGCCAGGACGGAGTCATCAGAGTAGTGTCAAAAAAAGTATTTCAATCGGCTCAGGCACCGAAATCTGCGTTGCGTTTCGGTCCGGTAGATACCGGTCGTATAGGAACCGGTGCTATATTAGTACCCAACCCTAATTACAACACTAACTCATCATGTTTTCACAAAAGATGACAAAGATAATTCATTCATAGCCACAGTTTATACACAGGGCTGAACAAGGAAGTTTAAATATAGAAGAAATAATTGAAATATTAAACACAAAAACTAAGTGTTATATGTAGAAATAAAGACAAAATATGTCATTGAAACATGAAAATATTCTATCATGATGTAAAATGGAACTCCCTGTTTTAGATGATCATGTTTCTTGGTTATGTGGGGAAACGTCTGAGAGTAAAAACAAAGTATGAGGACAGAAAGACTTGTTTGACCCACATGGTGTGTCCTGTTCTGACATCCCATCTGGGACGAACACAGTTAAAAATAGACACTTAACGTGGAGAGGCTGCCATGTATGAAACAGCGGGGCTGCTGGGAAACGCAGTTCAGATGTTTACCTTCTGCAGGTGGAGCACCAGACCCTTCAGCATCGCGTAGAAAGACTTCCACCCCCTCTTACCCCGAGGAGCTGGGAGAAACAAGGCATCATGGGATATATCAGACATCAAGAGATGTGGCTTTAAATGGCCGTCGTCCTGAGCCTCAGAAGCGTCAGCTAATATACTGTGTGTATATATATACACACACACACATTATGACTATAGTTGCTTGGTGAAGGTAAATTCAGGTGTCGTCTGTATAATATTATTATAATAATTAATAGTTTTGCTTCTCACGGTAAAGAGATGAGGACCCAGGATGGAGCCTTGGGGAACTCCACACATCATGAGTTCAGATACATAATGTATAAATTCAGACTAAATAGTCCCTGAAGGTAGAGACAGAGCACCCTCCTTTTCTATTGTTCTATCGCCACAACATCAACAAAACACGCTGGTTATGAAGTAGAAGAAGAAGTTAAAGTAGAAGAAGAAGAAGAAGTTAAAGTAGAAGAAGAAGAAGAAGTTAAAGTAGAAGAAGAAGAAGAAGGTAAAGTAAAAGAAGAAGGTAAAGTAAAAGAAGAAGATAAAGTAAAAGAAGAAGAAGAAATTAAAGTAGAAGAAGAAGTTAAAGAAGTTAAAGTAGAAGAAGAAGTTAAAGAAGAAGAAGTAGAAGAAGAAGAAGTTAAAGTAGAAGAAGTAGAAGAAGAAGAAGTTAAAGTAGAAGAAGTAGAAGAAGAAGAAGTTAAAGTAGAAGAAGTAGAAGAAGAAGAAGTTAAAGTAGAAGAAGTAGAAGAAGAAGAAGTAGAAGTTAAAGTAGAAGAAGTAGAAGTTAAAGTAGAAGAAGAAGAAGTTAAAGTAGAAGAAGAAGTTAAAGTAGAAGTAGAAGCAGACAAAGAAGAGGTAGAAGAAGGTAGACGTACTTCTCTTCCCGTCGGGGTCGGCGTGGACTTTGCGGACCAGGAAGCCGCTCTTGTAGAGTTCTCCGTCGGCCTGCTGGGCGACGCCCACCAGCGGGTTTCCTCCACTGCCCAGTCTCCTCATGGTGTGGGAGGCGGAGTCTGTCCGGACCTCAGCCAGCTCAGACATGGACTTCCTCAACTCCTCCTCATCTCTGAGGAGTGAAACATCAGGTATCATTGTGGTCTGATTAACCTCCGGTTCAACATCTCCTTCCTCACATAGTTAAGTCATGGAAGTTAATACGTCACCTTTAAAAACCAAATAGCTGCAGAAGATTAAATACCTGAAGAGATGAAAGGCTGAACATGAGGGATGACAGATGCCTGCGTGTGTGTTTGTGTGTGTGTGTATATATAAGTATATATATACGTGTGTGTGTGGGCGTTGGGATGCTGACCTGTAATTACAGCAAGGAAAGAAAGCAGGGAGCAGTTGCCATGGCAACAGAGGCTTGCAGCAGACACACACACACACACACACTTCAGATAAAAACAGTCGATGGTTCAAACTCACATGGTCCATTGAAGCTTCTCGTTCTTGATGGAGCTGTAGAGAGTCTGCAGAGACACACACAGTCAGTAACGCGTGTGCGTGTGTTGTTTGTACTGTGCGTGTGTTGTTTGTACTGTGTGTGTGTGCGTGTGTGTGTGTTGTTTGTACTGTGTGTGTGTGTTGGATTATTGACTTTCCTTTAAACAAACAGTCGAGACTTTAATCTGCAGTAATAAACAATAAACTCTTTTGTGTTCATTCAGAAGATTATTTATCTAATTTATTGTTTAAACTCACTTTCATGTTTTCTGTTATTTGTATTATAAAGATTTAAATTCATGATTTTATCATTTATATATATATTTCATAATTATGTTACAAAGCATCATGGTCTTAAAATAAATAAATAAACACGAACACTTGTGATTTTATATCCGATACTGAAGCCCACAGCTCAGTGTGTTCATTCTGAACGTTATGCTGTCTGCACACGGCCCTGCAGCCTCCTGTACTATAACTATACTATAACTGTACTATCACTATACTGTAACTGTACTGTAACTGTACTATAACTATACTGTAACTGTACTACAACTATACTATAACTGTACTATAACTGTACTATAACTGTACTGTAACTATACTATAACTATACTATAACTATACTATAACTGCACTATAACTGTACTGTAACTGTACTATAACTATACTATAACTATACTATAACTATACTATAACTGCACTATAACTATACTGTAACTGTACTATAACTGCACTATAACTATACTATCACTATACTGTAACTGTACTGTAACTGTACTATAACTATACTGTAACATAACTATACTATAACTGTACTATAACTATACTATAACTGTACTGTAACTATACTATAACTATACTATAACTATACTATAACTGCACTATAACTGTACTGTAACTGTACTATAACTATACTATAACTATACTATAACTGTACTATAACTGCACTATAACTATACTGTAACTGTACTATAACTGCACTATAACTATACTATAACTGTACTATAACTGCACTATAACTATACTGTAACTGTACTGTAACTATACTGTAACTGTACTATAACTATACTATAACTATACTATAACTATACTATAACTGTACTATAACTGCACTATAACTATACTGTAACTGTACTATAACTGCACTATAACTGTACTATAACTGCACTATAACTATACTATATACTATAACTGTACTATAACTATAACTACTATAACTGCACTATAACTGTACCATAACTGTACTATAACTATACTATATACTATAACTGTACTATAACTGCACTATAACTGCACTATAACTGCACCATAACTGTACCATAACTATACTATAACTGTACTATAACTGTAACTCAGTTTAGTTCCACAGAACATTTAAAAACAGAGCGTTCCACTCGATGCTCCATTAAAGATGCAAAAAGGTGCAAAAGAGGAACTAAAACATAATTTAACAGAACAAAAGAAAAGTTAAAGGAAGCGAGGAGTTTGGAGAAACATTTTAAATTAATATTAACTCTTTATTCCTTCTCCCAAATGTATATTTCATTACATTCTTTACTATTTTTTTATAAACAAATGACAGTTTGAGTCACAGTTCAGATTCTTGATGAACTTTCATTAACAGTAAAATAATCTCCCGTTGATAATAGTTTGAGGTATCGGAGGGATTTCACTCTCAATGTGGCACTTTGCAGTTTTAAGCAACTGTCAAAGAAACTTCCTGAAGATGTTTCAAAATAAAAGCCTTCAAGCATGGTGGGCTTTTAATGTGAAACAACTAAGGAAGTGTCCAGCTGTGCAGGCTAAATAAATGTTTCAGATCAGATCGGCTTCCATCGATCAAACTATTCAGAGTGAAAATCAGGAGCCGATCGACTGTAGAACCGTTAAAAAACACCAACGAAGAAGTGACCGGAATTCATTATTCAGTCCTCGTCTGTGAGGATGAATTTAGATTCATTAAGATGTGACATCAGAAAAAGATCAACAACCTCCAGCCGATCACAAGCAAACGTCAGAGCAGAACCAAACGGAAACATTCACGCAAAGAACTCCGTTTGTGTCACTTCTGCTGTTCAGCTGCTGACAATGAAACTCAACACTTTGTGTTGTTTCACACAAAGAAATGAAGAATAAGTTTGATGAGATTAGAATCAGATGAGATGACATTTAAAATCTCAGTGTGGACATTATCTTTTCCTTTCCTTGTACTTTTATTGTGAAACTTTTGCAGGCAAAGTTGAGTTCTCATCTACATCTTAACACTTCCTGCACAAATGTTTCACAAAGTAAGTGATTCAAAAGCAGGACAGGATAATGACATATGAGGAAGTGATGAGATGTTAAGATGAAATGATGAACACAGTCCTTCAGCAGCTCTACGGACATTCCTTACGCGTTTATTGTGAAACTTTTGCCCTTCGGACATAGTCATTCCCTTTTCTTTGGCTTTTATTGTGAAAAGCCTCCATGTAAAGTTGAAGTTAATTGAAAAAGAATAAACGGAAGTAGAGACAAACTTGAAATAACTAGCTAATAAAAACTGTTTTATGAAACGGAGGTGTTTTGAGTGCGATGTGATGTGACGGTATGCACCATGTGACGCATGGTGACAGTAGGACCTCGCTGTAGGCATCATGTGGTGTGAAACGGTGTCTGGAACCCTTATGTTCTCTGAAGAACGTTGGCTTCTCTTTGTGTCTAAAGCTCAGGTTCTGTAAATGAAAACGAATGCATTGAGAGAAACCAGCTCCAGGTTCTACCTTCTTCTTGCGGCTCTGCCGGTGCTGCTGTCCGTCCTGGGTTTTCCCCAGCAGGTCTGGGAAGGCCAGCGGTTTGAGTGAGCGGGAGCGGGGGGTTCTAGGATACCTGAACGGGTCCGTGTCCCTGGAGTCCCGCCCGCTCCGGACCGAGCAGAGCGACCGCGACCGCATGCGGCCCGACGAGTGGATGCTGTTGACGCCAATCATCTCAGAATCCGAATCGAAATCCGACTGAACTTCAGGAAAAAAAAACAGCGAATCCAGCGAAAAAAAGAAGAAGAAGAAGAACTTGTAAATGAAGCAGAGTCTGATGGTTCTGGTTCTGGACTGACGGCGTCCTCAGTGGAGCTGCTGCATTATGGATCCAGCTCTACTCATCATGCATCAAACACAGCAGCGCTTCATCCGGCTTCAGGACGTTTCAATGAATCGTGTGTAATAATGTGTTTACATTAATCTGCTGTGAGATTTGTCCTCAAGGGATGAATTCGTATTTTAGCAACTTTTGATAAAATCTAAATACAGTTAAATTATATATTTTTAAATAAAGATGAATTAAATCTTACGCTGACCAACAGTCAGGAATGTAAAGATGAAAGAAAAAAATGATCTAAAAGACGTTTTGTTTTAAATTATGTATATTTTTCATTGTCAACTTCCTGTTCGCTTCACGTGAAACAAGTGTGTCTCTGTGTGTGTGTGTCTCTGTGTGTGTGTGTGTCTCTGTGTGTGTGTGTGTCTCTGTGTGTGTGTGTGTCTCTGTGTGTGTGTGTGTCTCTGTGTGTGTGTGTGTGTGTGTCTGTGTCTGTGTGTCTGTGTGTGTGTCTCTGTGTGTGTGTGTGTCTCTGTGTGTGTGTCTGTGTGTCTCTGTGTGTGTGTGTGTGTGTCTCTGTGTGTGTGTGTGTGTCTCTGTGTGTGTGTGTGTGTGTGTGTGTCTCTGTGTGTGTGTCTGTGTGTGTGTGTGTGTGTCTGTGTGTGTGTCTGTGTGTGTGTGTGTGTGTCTCTGTGTGTGTGTGTGTGTCTGTGTGTGTGTGTGTCTCTGTGTGTCTCTGTGTGTGTGTGTGTGTCTGTGTGTGTGTGTGTGTCTCTGTGTGTGTGTGTGTCTCTGTGTGTCTCTGTGTGTGTGTGTGTGTGTCTGTGTCTCTGTGTGTGTGTCTCTGTGTGTGTGTGTGTGTCTGTGTGTGTGTGTGTCTCTGTGTGTCTCTGTGTGTGTGTGTGTGTGTGTGTCTGTGTCTCTGTGTGTGTGTCTCTGTGTGTGTCTCTGTGTGTGTGTGTGTGTCTCTGTGTGTGTGTGTGTGTCTCTCTGTGTGTGTGTGTGTGTCTCTCTGTGTGTGTGTGTGTGTGTGTGTGTCTCTGTGTGTGTGTGTGTGTGTGTGTAATCCCTCTCTAACTGTTCAGAAGCAGTGATGCGTATTTCATCCGCTCACACTCCTGCAGGAAAAAACAGCCCAAAACAAAACCAAACACTCAAATCAAAAAAATATCCAAACCAGAACTCTGTTCTTCTTCTTCTGCAGTTTCTCCAGAAATGTGAGTTTTTAAAGTGTGTGTTGAACGCAGGCGGAGGAGGAGAATCCCTGGACTGCAAAATAGAAAGCTGCGTGACGGAGGAAACGCATCGGCAGCATCGACCAAAACATTCACCACGAAGAGCAGAGAGACGGGGAGGCAGGGGGAGAGAGAGCCCACCCACACATGGAGGGGGGGAGAGAGAGAGTGAACCCCCAAAACTGACGTCAGCTTCCTCCTGGAGACGCCACAACCCAGTGGAGATGGAGGGATGAAGGAGGTGGAGGGAGAAGAGAGGTGTGAGCTGATGGGGGAGAGGAAAGTTTCTCCTGTTGCACTCTGGGTACCAAAAAAATCCTCCTCAGATGTTGATCTCTTCGTCCTACAACTTCATTCTTCTTCTTCTCCTCCTTTGCTTGTTGTCGTCTTCGTCCTGCAGGAGAATCCCTCCGTCAGGTGAGCTCATTCCTCCTCCTCTTCGTTTTTTCCTCTTCGTTTATTCCTCCTCCTCTTCTTCTCTCTGCTGAGACTCTGAACTGTTGAGGAGCGATGCCCTCCCTCCCCTCTCTCTCTTTTTTCCCTCGCTCTCTCAATGCGCATTTTCTCTCTGCAGCAGCAGCCAATGAGAGCGCAGGGACGAGAGCTTTGGCCCGCCCCCCCTCCTCCTGCTGTCAATCAGGGAGGATCACAGAGCTGAATCAGAGACGTTCAGCAGAAAAAGACCCAGAAATATTTAAATCATGACTCAGCAATATCTGAATGATGACATATTTAAGTTAAATCGATAACTTAATATAATAATGCTGTTTTATTTCAGCTTTGTTTAAACAGGTACATTTCATATGTTGAGACAGTAAAAGACCGTTTACACAATAAAATGTCATTTATATCTAATATTTTACACTCTCCTGCCTATATTTAATTCATGTATTTTATTTTCCTGTATGTATGTTTTTTTACATTTTAAATTATATTTACTAAATTTACATTTTACTTTACTGCCAAATGAGTTAGGCAATGTGGCCGACATGGCAAGCCCATACAAATGTAGGCCAAATGTCAGTATCGGCTACATAAATATGGTCTAGGCCATTTAGTCCAAATGGCCTAGACCATATGTCAGAAATGTCCCAAATGACAGTGAGACATTTGGGATGTATTCTGCTATTCATCCGGGGGACATGCACTGACTGTCACCCAGGGAACGAGGCTCAAAATCGGATAGAATACAGGTCCAGGTCCTCCCTCACCTGGGTCGGACATTCGGGATGTTGTTTCGTCATAATGAGATTATTCGGAGACGGTTCAAGTGTAGGACAGCACAGAAGGCCCAGGTATAAAAGACACGGCCCGCCACTGACACACACACATACACAGAGTTAGAGATGATGATGATGATGATGGAGGAGGTAAAGAGGTGACGCAGATTCATGTTGATCGCTCTGAGGCTGAGATGGAAACAAACGAGTGGAGAGAGAGAGCCTGAGACACACACACACACACACACACACACACACACAGACACACACACACACACACACACACACACACACACACACACACAAAGAGTGAAATATATTGCGTCTCCCTTTTTAATTTTTCTGCTCTGACAATCACCCGTGTGTGTGTTGTATACACATGTGTGTGTAAAGGTGCGTGTGTGTTGTATACACGTGTGTGTGTAAAGGTGCGTGTGTGTTGTATACACGTGTGTGTGTAAAGGTGTGTGTGTGTGTGTTGTATACACGTGTGTGTGTAAAGGTGCGTGTGTGTTGTATACACGTGTGTGTGTAAAGGTGCGTGTGTGTGTGTGTTGTATACACGTGTGTGTGTGTAAAGGTGCGTGTGTGTGTGTGTTGTATACACGTGTGTGTGTGTAAAGGTGCGTGTGTGTGTGTTGTATACACGTGTGTGTGTGTTATATACACGTGTGTGTGTAAAGGTGCGTGTGTGTTGTATACACGTGTGTGTGTAAAGGTGCGTGTGTGTGTGTGTGTGTGTTGTATACACGCGTGTGTGTAAAGGTGCGTGTGTGTGTGTGTGTGTGTGTTGTATACACGCGTGTGTGTAAAGGTGCGTGTGTGTGTGTGTTGTATACACGCGTGTGTGTAAAGGTGCGTGTGTGTGTGTGTGTTGTATACACGTGTGTGTGTAAAGGTGCGTGTGTGTGTGTGTTGTATACACGTGTGTGTGTGTAAAGGTGCGTGTGTTGTATACACGTGTGTGTGTAAAGGTGCGTGTGTGTGTGTGTTGTATACACGTGTGTGTGTAAAGGTGCGTGTGTGTGTGTGTTGTATACACGTGTGTGTGTGTAAAGGTGTGTGTGTTGTATACACGTGTGTGTGTAAAGGTGTGTGTGTGTGTGTGTTGTATACACGTGTGTGTGTAAAGGTGTGTGTGTGTGTGTTGTATACACGTGTGTGTGTAAAGGTGTGTGTGTGTGTGTTGTATACACGTGTGTGTGTAAAGGTGTGTGTGTGTGTGTGTTGTATACACGTGTGTGTGTAAAGGTGTGTGTGTGTGTGTGTTGTATACACGTGTGTGTGTAAAGGTGTGTGTGTGTGTGTGTTGTATACACGTGTGTGTGTAAAGGTGTGTGTGTGTGTGTTGTATACACGTGTGTGTGTAAAGGTGTGTGTGTGTGTGTTGTATACACGTGTGTGTGTAAAGGTGTGTGTGTGTGTCAGCCGTACCTTCAGCAGATCTTTGGGGAAGTCTTTTCCATCGTTGAGACCCTCCAGGTTGGTGATGAACTGACTGCAGGACATCCTCTTCCCCACGTTCTACACACACACACACACACACACACACACACACACACACACAATTTAGTTTTGTTTCATTATTGCATTTCTATAAAGTTGGGGGAGAAACGACA
The DNA here is from genome assembly GCA_024529925.1 of Ophthalmolycus amberensis. Classification (NCBI taxonomy): domain Eukaryota; kingdom Metazoa; phylum Chordata; class Actinopteri; order Perciformes; family Zoarcidae; genus Ophthalmolycus; species Ophthalmolycus amberensis. The sequence continues at coordinate 139,243 of JAFEUB010000360.1, forward strand.
GACATAATAAAAAGGTGAAAAAACGTTCAGTCTGTCTTAACCCCTAAAGCCTACATTTCCCATAATGCCACTCCTCCTGCCTGGGGACCCAGGTCTGTGAGCCAATAGGAGGTCGCCTCTGTATTTACAAATATCCAACTACATTTGTCTTTATAGAGTTAAAAGTTATGTCAAAATAAGAGTTTAATATTTCTACTTCCTCTTCTACACCTCAGAGGTACATGTTGTACTTTATACTGCACTACATCTCAGAGGTACATGTAGTACTTTATACTGTACTACATCTCAGAGGTACATAGACTACTTTATACTGTACTACACCGCAGAGGTACATGTTGTACTTTATACTGTACTACATCTCAGAGGTACATGTTGTACTTTATACTGTACTACATCTCAGAGGTACATGTAGTACTTTATACTGTACTACACCTCAGAGGTACATGTAGTACTTTATACTGTACTACACCTCAGAGGTACATGTTGTACTTTATACTGTACTACATCTCAGAGGTACATGTTGTACTTTATACTGTACTACACCTCAGAGGTACATCGACTACTTTATACTGTACTATACCTCAGAGGTACATGTAGTACTTTATACTGTACTACATCTCAGAGGTACATCGACTACTTTATACTGTACTACACCTCAGAGGTACATGTAGTACTTTATACTGTACTACATCTCAGAGGTACATCGACTACTTTATACTGTACTACATCTCAGAGGTACATGTAGTACTTTATACTGTACTACATCTCAGAGGTACATGTAGTACTTTATACTGTACTACATCTCAGAGGTACATGTAGTACTTTATACTGTACTACATCTCAGAGGTACATCGACTACTTTATACTGCACTACATCTCAGAGGTACATGTAGTACTTTATACTGTACTACATCTCAGAGGTACATCGACTACTTTATACTGTACTACACCTCAGAGGTACATATAGTACTTTATACTGTACTACATCTCAGAGGTACATCGACTACTTTATACTGTACTACATCTCAGAGGTACATGTAGTACTTTATACTGTACTACACCTCAGAGGTACATATAGTACTTTATACTGTACTACATCTCAGAGGTACATGTTGTACTTTATACTGTACTACACCTCAGAGGTACATATAGTACTTTATACTGTACTACATCTCAGAGGTACATATAGTACTTTATACTGTACTACATCTCAGAGGTACATATAGTACTTTATACTGTACTACACCTCAGAGGTACATATAGTACTTTATACTGTACTACATCTCAGAGGTACATGTAGTACTTTATACTGTAGACAGGTTGAATGCAGTACTTTCCCTGATTGAATGTAAAGTGTTGAATAAACGTCTCATTCTGTAGAAACTGACTCATGGCTGCTGCTCAGCGTGTGATTGGACAGCTTGTTGGGCAGAAGTCACCGTCACCTCGGGGGGGCTCGCTGTGCAGAGTTCACACTGAGATGCAACTCACAGTAATTATCACCAAAAACTGAGCTAATCTCTATGACAACCGAGTAAACTCCATCTGCTGAGGGAGAACCATGATGAGTGGTAGAGAGCTCTGGAAATAAGGCCCAACAGTGGCAGCTATGAAATGTGAATATTAGACAATTGTAATCTTAGTTTTGACTTTTAATTTACCAGTAGAGAATTTACTAAAAACATTTTAGATGTTATTGGCAAGCCTCTTGATTTCAAACGTTTAGGTTCTCTGGATATCTGATGCGTATGATCAATATAATTAATATCAATAATAGTGCTGGGCAACGATTAAAATATTTAATCGTGATTAATCGCATGGATTTTTTGCGATTAATCGCATTGTTATGGCAAAGTTCAATGAATTATAAAGTAGTGTATTGCGCACTTTTATTTTGAAAGTACTGCTATATGAACAAAAGGGCAATAACATTTGGTTCACGAGATGCAGGCAGCATGTTTCATACTTAATGTGAATATAATTCATACTTTGTTGGCATCTTATTCTGAAAACCGGATGTTGGTCTGAAGAAACCGGATGTTGTCTCACATTAATGTTTCCGTTAACTTTCAAATTCCTTCGCTCGCTCCCGATCTGTGCGTTTGAATGTGTTTACGGTGAATGTCAGCATATAGGTGCACTAACATGTGAGTGTCTGCTGACTTTACCACAACTGACTACAGGATGTTTGCTGCCTTTGATCCCACTGTTCTTGTCATCCTCTTGTTGTTATGTATATGTATTGTCTCTTGTCTTTCAATTAAAAAAAAAAAGATTTTTATTTTTATTTAATTTTTTTAAATGCGTTAACGCGCGATAAAATAATTGTCGGCGTTAATTAATGAATGCGTTAACGCAAAATGAACGCGTTAACTTGCCCAGCACCAGGAGCGGACTGGGGAAAAAAGTGGCCCGGGAGTTACTGTCAGACCAGCCCACTCAATGCACGGCGCGTTGCCCACTCAATGCATCGCACGTATCGACCAGTCAGTGGCCTACTTGGAAAAATACCCACACACTTAACATTATTTTGGATGATTACAAAGAAATTGCATCATATATGGTTTTTTTTATAACATTTGGATCCACCAATTTGCCCGGATGGACACATTGAATAAAATGATACTGGCTATTGTAACACTCCAAGGTAGGTATCGTTTGCTAGATGAATATGGTTATACGCAGTGGCGCTGGTGCACATGTTCTAGGTAGGGCTGTTTTCTATTTCCCTTTAGTAACTTGAGGGTCACCGTAATAATTCCCTTTAACAGGAAACGATACAATCTAACTATATTCAGGTTGCCTTTAATTCGAGTTTACAACAAACGCAACACACACACAAGTTGGAAAAATGAAATGAAAGAAAACCCCTCGTTGCTGGCAGGATGTCGCCTGAAGCGTGGAAGTCCAAACTCTTCGTCCGCTTCACTCAAGAGAGCAATAAGATAAAAGTGTGGTACCTTAGTTAATGCTGCTGATAAATCGGTATTACATTACTAATCCCCTCCCCCCAAAATAAAATAATAGTAATATGATAAATAAAAAAATTAAAATATCTACATAAAAGGCTGTAGTGATCTAGAATTAATTGTGGAAGGTTAACATATAGCAGATATGTCACTATCTATATGTGGCATTCTAAACGTGAAGAGGCGGGGCTTAGGCGGCTTGTCTGTAGTTCAGATCAGAGACGCTCCGTGAACAACTATCGACCAGAATGCCGGCTCCGGCGCTGAATCTATTTGAGGACGCTGATTGGCTAAATTGTATTTCACTCATTTATATCTTTAATCAGCATTAAAGCATCATTGGCTAAACTGCTTCATAGACCCGCCTCTTTGGGGCAGATTGCATGCTGGGTGTGTGATTGTGTGTGTGTGTGTGTGTAGGGGTGTTGCCGGCTCGCAGATGGAAACCACGAGTGTGAATACAGATCGCGAGGAGTAGTATAAATATCAGTCACCGATTATGAGCTTTAAGTATTAGAGTCAATTTAACGTGTTCTGTGAAGCATAGAATACAGTCGGGGTCGGCGATCTCAGAGCGAGGGCCGGTTGATGATGGAGGTGGTCCGGTATTGGACCGGCCCAAACCCCGTCGGCCTACCGGGGCTTCCCCCGGTATCCCCGATGGCCAGCCCGCCCCTGCCCAGCACTAATCAATAGTTATTAATACAGTTCCAATGCTATACATATGTGCTTGTGAGGACATGCTTTTGGTTGGTTTTCAGATTACTTGTCAGTTAGAACACAATGCGTTTAGTTTGTTGGGTCTTTGCTGGTGTTCCCCAGGGCTCCATACTGGGACCACTGCTGCTCTCCATATATGTCAATAATATTGTGATTGTTTGTCATTGCTGCGTTAAATCTTTATGCAGATGACTCACAGTTCTATAGCTCACCATCTTCAGCAGTAGAACACCTTGAATTCTACTGCAGTCTGCCTTAAATCGGCCTCTTTTAACTCAACTTAAGTTGTTAAATGTAGCTTTATTTATATTTTCAAATGACAAAAACATAATCATCTAATCTACCTTAACATCTCAACTGTTCAAGGGGTTCAAACTCAAATAGAAACTTGTTTTTCAAATCACACATTGAAAACCAAACTGAAACTTAAATGAGGTTTCTTTTTTAGACACAAATCACGTTTCTCCCTCCGTTCAAGTACAATTAGTTTTACCTTTATTGGATTCCGGTGCTTATGAATGTACCTGAATGTGCCTAAAGGTGTTGGATACTGTATAACATTGTGCTTTATGTTTATGTTTGTGATGGTAAATCCTGTATTCTCTGTAAATCGCTACCAATAGTCCATCTCTTTCACATCGGTTGGCTGGTTCCTTCTTATCTGCACATACCGATGTTCTACACGTTGGTTGTATTAAATACGCTGTAATAATGTACAGAAGAGCAGAACTATAACAATAAGAGCTGTAATTGTCATTAAGAGGACAGAGTGGATCTGGGGAGCTGCTTCATTCGACCATATAAGGAGTTCCTGTTCCTGACTCACTGGCAGAATAAACATTGATATTTAATCAGACTCACGTTTCCATGAAGGTCTGAGTTCAGCAACATGACGGCACACGTCAGAGTGTGGACGCTGTCTGAGAGCCAGGGAGACAGAGGGGAGACAGGTTAGAGACGGGGGAGACCGGTTAGAGACGGGGGAGGCAGGTTAGAGACGGGGGAGACAGGTTAGAGACGGGGGAGACAGGTTAGAGACGGGGGAGACAGGTTAGAGACGGCAGAGACAGGTTAGAGACGGGGAGACAGGTTAGAGACGGGGGAGACAGGTTAGAGACGGGGGAGACAGGTTAGAGACGGGGGGGGACAGGTTAGAGACGGGGGAGACAGGTTAGAGACGGGGGGACAGGTTAGAGACGGGGGGACAGGTTAGAGACGGGGGGACAGGTTAGAGACGGGGGGGACAGGTTAGAGACGGGGGAGGCAGGTTAGAGACGGGGGAGGCAGGTTAGAGACGGGGGAGGCAGGTTAGAGACGGGGGAGGCAGGTTAGAGACGGGGGAGGCAGGTTAGAGACGGGGGAACAGGTTAGAGACGGGGGAGACAGGTTAGAGACGGGGGAGACAGACAGACAGACCTTCAGTGGGGACAGTCTCTGGGTTGCTCTGTCTGTATCTCCTGGAGAACTGAGCGAGGACTCTCTCTCTCTCCTGAGTTTCTCCCATCAGAGCGAACTGACTCAGAAACGTCCTGCAGACACAAACCCTTACTCATCATGATGCACCCTGGGAATCGTAGTTGGCTTCCTGTAGCTGTGGACTTTTTTTAAATCACAGTAGCAGATATTTTCTAACACAGTTGTAGAGTTTGACAGGAAAACTACACTGTTAAAACAAGACTATTACTTAATAGTCATTGTATTTTATACACATTGAAACATGCTGAGGTGATTTCTGGCGGTTTTATTCAGTGTTTGTTTGCGCCGACATCTTAACATCTTAATGCTTTCTGTCTAACAACAGAAGTCAGGACTGACCTGAGAGCCTGGTCGATGGTCAGACCCGTGAAGTTGAAGTTACTGAGGTATTCCTCTGCCACCATCTGACTGAAGTCGTTGCTGCAGACAGAAGCAGAAGTTAAAGATAAAAACACAAACTAAACACCGGTAACGAGGTAATGAACGCTGACTCGCTTCTTTCCGAGGTGTCGAGCCACGTCGGACTTCCTGAACCCGTCCAGGCTGTAGAGGCGTTTGGCGAGTCGTTTGGCGGCCTGCAGGTCGGCCTTGGTTCCGTTCACCAGCGACTCGTCACCGCCGCCGAGCGCCAGACGCTCCGCCACGTCGGCCTGAGGGCACAGCAGCTCGGGGGGGCGGTTCACCGGACGCTCCCTGACAACAGACAAACAAACACGTTCTGTTCTGCTGAAGAACCAAAGCAACACGGTGACTGGTTCCTGTTCTGAGTTCCTCCTTTACCTCTGCAGTGTCTTTGTCATGAATACCAGCAAACTAGGAGAGGCAGTACATACAAGTTTAAAGTATATGAAACAAATAAATACAGTCATTCTATAGTAGGAATGTATTTACCAAGAGAATATATGTAGGTATGGCCTTAGTATAAATGTAATTATAAGGAGGACCACATCACGGTAATAAAAACAGGAAGTGATAGCGGCTAAAAGTAGCAACGCGATTATTTTCATGATGCAGATTTTAAAAAATGACAAAATTATTTATAACGTATTTGACCCTCTTATCACTCCTGTAAAATTTGCCTAAAACGCCGATCCAAGGAGAACCCAAAGTAAACTGGCAGCTCTTATTGAACCATTGGGAGTACATGTATAGTTTTAGTCTCTATTGAAAGGGAACACTCTGAAGTTTCTTCACAAACAGTCAGAAGCACTGTGAGTGCTACTAGCATTGAGCTAATGAAGCTACAACACACTGAAACAGAAGGGTTTTATTTCCGCCTGCAATTTCTTTGGCCAACAGATGCCTGCAGATAACCATGGCTGGGACATGAGCTGGAAAACACAACGGTACCATAGCATGAAGTCATAGTACATGTTCAAATTTGATAACAATACGACAGAAAATATATATTTCACACATGGTTTACTAAGACGTCTGCGTAAAAGCGCTTTTGGAGACTCGTAGTAACCACGGCAAAATGCAGAGGCTACGATAAACTACGTGTTCGTTGTTCGAACGGCAGCTTATTTATGTCGATATATGGTTAACTATAACGTATTGAATCAGTCAACTTTTACAGATTCTTGAAAATTCTCAGTAACCAGACTTTGGTGTTCAAGATCGGTAATAAGTACCTCACTGGCGGTGTGAGATTTGAGTTCCCGAACCCTTTCCCAGCTTGCCTTGTGTGAATCTGCATAGCGTTCCCTTCGTGATTTCATTGGCTATACGAAGCGCGAGTCTCAGAAAGATCTGTTGCAATTGGCTCGAGCATTACCCAAAGCAAGAGAGGCGGGCATTGTCTTCCAAAGCGGACTCTCGTTGGCTGTTCCAGAATGTGACCGGGCTATAGAAGCTCCCATTGGGTCAAATGAGGTGTCATCTAACCGGCAGAATGCAGCCGCCATTTTCAGAGGGGAAAAAACACTGTCTACATTGAAAATGAAATTATGATCGAAAATAGATCGCTAGTTATCATATCTGCCGGCTAATTTGAAATGATGCAACAGCCCTCCGTGGGTGTTTATGGACGTACTAAATCTTTCACTGGATTGGATCGTGTGGACCCGTAGCCATCTAGCAAGACCGTTTTTGCCGGACTTTTATGGATGGGGGGAAGACTATGAATCATAATTGGTGAGTGACGGCGATATTTTAACTGCTATTTTTGGAGTGTTGGTGTGACAGACGTTGACTGTACCTGCTGTTGTGATTGTAGAGAACCGTAGCTTTCTAATGAGATATCGCATTAGTACCCATCTTCACAGAGCAGTTGTGTACATGACACAAATGTACACTCAACACTCTGAGGGGTGGTAACAGGTTTTAACCCTTCACCCCAATGCATGATGGGGGAAAGTCAACATGTTAGCATTTAGCACAAAGCACCTCTGTGCTGCTTCTATATACAACCTCAACTGAGTTTAAATCTTCTTCTTATAATCTCTACTCTAACACGATGGCTGGACTAACTGAAGCACTGGGCGGAGGGATACGCTGTTGGTAACCAAGAACTACTTTCAGTACACAACTCGCCTTAAAACAGGAACCTGTTTCTACAAATCAAACAAACGAGATAAAACATGTTAATCTGTGAGCTTCAGGTAGGTGGATTCTTGAACATTGGACGGAGCCAGGTTAGCTGTTTCCAGTCTTTATGCTAAGCTAGCTGTTTATGCTAAGCTAAGATAGCTGTTTCCCCCCATTTCCAGTCTTTATGCTAAGCTAGCTGTTTATGCTAAGCTAAGATAGCTGTTTCCCCCCGTTTCCAGTCTTTATGCTAAGCTAGCTGTTTATGCTAAGCTAAGATAGCTGTTTCCCCCTGTTTCCAGTCTTTATGCTAAGCTAGCTGTTTATGCTGAGCTAAGATAGCTGTTTCTCCCCGTTTCCAGTCTTTATGCTAAGCTAGCTGTTTATGCTAAGCTAAGATAGCTGTTTCCCCGTTTCTAGTCTTTATGCTAAGCTAAGCTAGCTGTTTCCAGTCTTTATGCTAAGCTAAGCTAACCACATCCTGACTCCAGGTGTACTGACAGAATAGAATAGTGGTAACACTGGTAAATGACATTCAGGTGTTCACCCCTAACCCTTCACCCA
>JAFEUB010000360.1:157500-295000 GCA_024529925.1 Ophthalmolycus amberensis
CTCTCCTTCCTCTCCCACTTCTCACTTCCCTCCTTCCTCTCCTCACTTCCCTCCTTCCTCTCCTCACTTCCCTCCTTCCTCTCCCCACTTCCCTCCTTCCTCTCCCCACTTCCCTCCTTCCTCTCCTTCCTCCCTCCTTCCTCTCCTTCCTCCCTCCTTCCTCTCCTTCCTCCCTCCTTCCTCTCCTCACTTCCGTCCTCCCTCACTTCTCTCCTTCCTCTCCTCACTTCCCTCCTTCCTCTCCTCACTTCTCTCCTTCCTCCCTCACTTCTCTCCTTCCTCCCTCACTTCTCTCCTTCCTCCCTCACTTCTCTCCTTCCTCCCTCACTTCTCTCCTTCCTCCCTCACTTCTCTCCTTCCTCCCTCACTTCTCTCCTTCCTCTCCCCACTTCCCTCCTTCCTCTCCCTCACTTCCTCTCCCTCACTTCTCTCCTTCCTCTCCTCACTTCCGTCCTTCCTCACTTCTCTCCTTCCTCCCTTCCCTCCTTCCTCTCCCCACTTCTCTCCTTCCTCTCCTCACTTCTCTCCTTCCTCCCTCACTTCTCTCCTTCCTCCCTCACTTCTCTCCTTCCTCCCTCACTTCTCTCCTTCCTCCCTCACTTCTCTCCTTCCTCCCTCACTTCTCTCCTTCCTCCCTCACTTCTCTCCTTCCTCCCTCACTTCCGTCCTTCCTCCCTCACTTCCGTCCTTCCTCCCTCACTTCCGTCCTTCCTCCCTCACTTCCGTCCTTCCTCTCCTCACTTCCGTCCTTCCTCACTTCTCTCCTTCCTCCCTCACTTCTCTCCTTCCTCCCTCACTTCCCTCCTTCCTCCCTCACTTCCCTCCTTCACTTCCCTCCTTCCTCCCTTCCCTCCTCCCTCACTTCTCTCCTTCCTACCCTCACTTCTCTCCTTCCTCTCCTTCCTCCTCTCACTTCTCTCCTTCCTCCTCTCACTTCTCTCCTCTCCTTCCTCTCCTTCCTCTCCTCACTTCCCTCCTTCCTCCCTTCCCTCCTTCACTTCCCTCCTTCCTCCTCTCACTTCTCTCCTTCCTCCTCTCACTTCTCTCCTCTCCTTCCTCTCCTTCCTCTCCTCACTTCTCTCCTTCCTCCTCTCACTTCTCTCCTCTCCTCTCCCCTTCCTCTCTTCTCTCCTCACACTGTAGATACATCCCCTCGACATGTCCTTATTGATGAATCCTCTTCCAGTCTGTCTGATAGAACGAGGTGCACATAAACGTATTTCTGCAGGTCTGGATCACAAAGTAAAAGCTTCAGTGTTCAACACATTTCACTGAGTTGCATCACCTGAACAAAAAAAATACAAAAACATTCCGTTTCTAAAACTGCAAAAGAGGATCCAGTGTTGTCGTCACATTTCAATCATACGATCCCTTCTGATAAGCTCCTGGGCAGCTGAACCAACCAGAGCGGAGCGATGAAGTTGTGCCGTGACTACAGGATCCTCCGCAGACAGACTCACCTGTACACGGCCGGGTAGGGCGGGGCGTACAGGTACCGGTCCTCCAGAGCCCCGCCCCCCCAGCACAGCAGGTAGCTGGCCATGTCGGCGAGGCCCCGCCCACTCTCACGCTGTCACGCTGTGACGACACAGAGGGAGAGAGCAGCCGCCAACCAACCGACATCCACAACATCGAAAGAGGGAAGGCGTCACCGAGGGAACCGGAGCGACGTCGTCCAAACGTTAATCCGATGACGTCATAGTGGCTTCCTGTTCGTCTGAGTGTTGTTCCTCCGAGTGTTGTTCCTCCGGCAGCAGCGCCTCCTCTAATCCGTCTGTCCTCCTCCTCCTCCTCCTCCTCTAATCCGTTTGCTTCGGTTTACCTCCTCGCTGCTCAGTCAGCTCCTTCCTCCTCTTCCCTCCTTCCTTCTTCTCCTCCCTTCCTCCTCCTCACTTTATGAATCTCAACGCTGGCTTCTTTTTCCTCTGGACAACTTCGCTGCACAACTTTCTCTCTTCCTCCTCCGTCCACTCTCGTCCGGTTATGTTCCTCCACAGAGGGAGGAGGAGGTATGCGTTTCCTCCCCCGTTTGACCCGGGACGCCCCTCCTCCTCCTCCCTCTGTCCTCTCCTTCCCCTCTTTGTCTCCTCTTACCTTCCTTTCCTGGAGGTTTGTATCAGACACTTTTCTAGCAGCTCAATAAAACTCAGCTCTCCGGTTACAAACATTTACTTTGAACAAAATACAACTTCTGTTTAATACATCAGCAAAACCATGAATGAAGTCATGAATACATGAAGTATGTTTATCTTATTTGACCTCATTTAAATCTCTTTTCTCTCTGTAAAGACAAACCTCTACTTTGTTTGGTCTTTTATCACATTTTATTGCAAAATTTGTCGTGAAATGTGCTGAATACAGTTATTATCAAAAGTAAACAAAATGGAGATCAACGTTTAGGTTTAATCTTTTTGTTATGTAATTTAGGCTTTTTTTCTGACCATTAACCAAAGAGTTGAATATAAAAACTCAAACTAGTCAGACTTAAAGCATAAGAATGTATTGTCACAAAAGGAACTTCTAACGCTTTAAATCTGAACCGAGAAGAAGAAGAAGAAGAAGAAGAAGAAGAAGAAGAAGAAGAAGAAGAAGAAGAAGAAGAAGAAGAAGAAGAAGAAGAAGAAGAAGAAGAAGAAGAAGAAGAAGAAGAAGAAGAAGAAGAAGAAGAAGAAGAAGAAGAAGAAGAAGAAGAAGAAGAAGAAGAAGAAGAAGAAGAAGAAGAAGAAGAAGAAGAAGAAGAAGAAGAAGAAGAAGAAGAAGAAGAAGAAGAAGAAGAAGAAGAAGAAGAAGAAGAAGAAGAAGAAGAAGAAGAAGAAGAAGAAGAAGAAGAAGAAGAAGAAGAAGAAGAAGAAGAAGAAGAAGAAGAAGAAGAAGAAGAAGAAGAAGAAGAAGAAGAAGAAGAAGAAGAAGAAGAAGAAGAAGAAGAAGAAGAAGAAGAAGAAGAAGAAGAAGAAGAAGAAGAAGAAGAAGAAGAAGAAGAAGAAGAAGAAGAAGAAGAAGAAGAAGAAGAAGAAGAAGAAGAAGAAGAAGAAGAAGAAGAAGAAGAAGAAGAAGAAGAAGAAGAAGAAGAAGAAGAAGAAGAAGAAGAAGAAGAAGAAGAAGAAGAAGAAGAAGGGTTTGTGTTGAGGGAATGTATCTAGTTTTCAGAGTGGGAGGTCTTTCTCTCCCGTCTCTGAAACTCTGGCTGAATGAACCCAACTGGAATTTCCCTCCATAGGCTGATACAAGAGAGAGTGTGAGAGAGTGTGAGAGTGTGTGTGTGAGTGAGTGAGTGAGTGAGTGAGTGTGTGCCCACACCCAGTGGAGGGAGGCCAAAGGAAAACAGTGAACTCCTCCAGACTGAAACACAGAGACCTCCCAGCAGCACCTTCATCCCTTCATCCCTCAGATGTCTGTTCATGAGATCCTGCTCAAAGGGGGCCGAGGACCTGGTCCACATCGGTGATGAGGACGATGATGAGGAGGACGAAGGGTCAGCAGTTTGGACGACCTCCTCCTCTCCTCAGACGCTGGTCACCTCAACATTCTCATCCTCCTCGACCTCACCGCAGCTTTTGACACCATCAACCACAACATCCTTCTCTCCCGCCTCGAATCCTCCCTCAACATCACCGGAACTGCTCTCTCCTGGATTAAATCATATCTCACAAACAGACAACAGTTCATCAGTATCAACAACTGCACCTCCTCCACTGCTCCTCTGTCTCAAGGCGTCCCCCAGGGTTCGGTGCTTCTGTTCATCCTCTCCTTGCTCCCTCTTGGTAACATCATCAGTCAACATGGACTTCACTTTCACTGTTATGCCGATGATGTCCAACTCTACATCTCCACAAAAGCCATCACCACTGCTACTCAGCTCCACTCTCACCAACTGCCTCACTGACATTAAATCATGGATGCAAACCAACTTCCTCAAACTGAACTGTGATAAATCTGACATGATCATCATCGGTCCCAAATCCCTCACCAAAACCTGTCACAACTTCTGCCTCACCATCGACAACTCCACTCTGTCTCCCTCCCCACACATCCGCAACCTTGGAGTCATGTTTGACAGCAACCTCTCCTTTGAACCCCACGTCAAACAAATCACCAGAACTGCCTTTTTCCACTTAAAAAACATCGCCCGTCTCCGCCCATCACTCTCCTCATCTGCTGCTGAAACTCTCATCCACGCCTTCATCACCTCCAGAATTGACTACTGCAACAGCATTCTTTACGGCACATCATCCAAAATCCTAAATAAACTCCAGTACATCCAGAACTCTGCTGCTCTCCTGCTCACCCACACCCGCTCCCGTGACCACATCACCCCTGTTCTCCAGAACCTCCACTGGCTCCCCGTCCCACAACGGATCCAATACAAAATCCTTCTCCTCACTCACAAAGCCCTCCACAATCAGGCCCCCTCCTACCTCACCGACCTGCTTCACCACCACACTCCATCCCGCCGGCTCCGCTCCTCTGATGCCGCCTGTCCCTTCCGCTCAGGACCAAGCACCGGACATGGGGCGACAGAGCCTTCTCCATATCTGCCCCCTCCCTCTGGAACTCTCTCCCCAAAAACATCCGAGATTGCACTGACCTTTCCACATTCAAATCACAAATCAAAACTCACCTGTTCAAAACTGCTTTTAATGTGTGACTATTATTGTGTACTTTGTTTTTAGTGTATTGTTTTTATATATGATGATTTTAATGTAAAGTGTCTTTGAGTGTCAAGAAAAGCGCTATATAAATAAAATGTATTATTATTATTATTATGTTTGTAAGTATTGAAAAAGTTACAAAAGAGACAAAAAAGGAATAAGTTTCTACCATCAACTTATTCTATGTTAAATACTGTTGTATGTACTCGTCGCTAGTGCTGAGCCGACACATTACACAGACTACATATGACTAATAAAATATAACGGAATTTAACAAGTACATTTTGCCAAGTTTTGTACTTATACTTACTTGAGTATTTCCCTTTTCTGCTACTCAATACTTTTACATCTCAGAGGTACAAAACCTGCAGACGTTTCCAAGAGACTAAAAGAAGAAGAAGGAAAGGTCTTCACTGCGAACGTCTGAGGCTGAAACAAGAGGGACATTACAAAGCTGTCCTGAGGTGAACGGACATAAAGCCGTGGAGGGAACAATGAGACGCTGACGCATTGTTAAATACAGACTTCACAGGCTCTGTAACAGAGCAGCAGAGCTCAGCTCAACCGATCGGACAGGTGTTTGGTGTCCTGGTGGTTCTGCAGACTGACACCGCTGGGGTTGGGTTCTATGTGAAAGTAGATCATGTGGAGCTGGAGGAGGATGTGGAGCCAGAACTGATCACCAAACACAGACCAGAGGAACCTAGAGTACTCAAGTACTCCACTTGAGTACAAGTGTGAGGTACTTGTACTTGATCATTTCTATTTTCACTACATTCACCGCTACAACAAAGACTGAACAGGAAGGACCAGGTATGACATCGCTACAACAAAGACTGGACAGGAAGGACCAGGTATGACATCGCTACAACAAAGACTGGACAGGAAGGACCAGGTATGACATCGCTACAACAAAGACTGGACAGGAAGGACCAGGTATGACATCGCTACAACAAAGACTGGACAGGAAGGACCAGGTATGACATCGCTACAACAAAGACTGGACAGGAAGGACCAGGTATGACATCGCTACAACAAAGACTGGACAGGAAGGACCAGGTATGACATCGCTACAACAAAGACTGGACAGGAAGGACCAGGTATGACATCGCTACAACAAAGACTGGACAGGAAGGACCAGGTATGACATCGCTCCAACAAAGACGGGACAGGAAGGACCAGGTATGACATCGCTCCAACAAAGACGGGACAGGAAGGACCAGGTATGACATCGCTCCAACAAAGACTGGACAGGAAGGACCAGGTATGACATCGCTACAACAAAGACTGGACAGGAAGGACCAGGTATGACATCGCTACAACAAAGACGGGACAGGAAAGACCAGGTATGACATCGCTACAACAAAGACTGGACAGGAAGGACCAGGTATGACATCGCTACAACAAAGACTGGACAGGAAGGACCAGGTATGACATCGCTACAACAAAGACTGGACAGGAAGGACCAGGTATGACATCGCTACAACAAAGACGGGACAGGAAGGACCAGGTATGACATCGCTACAACAAAGACTGGACAGGAAGGACCAGGTATGACATCGCTACAACAAAGACTGGACAGGAAGGACCAGGTATGACATCGCTACAACAAAGACTGGACAGGAAGGACCAGGTATGACATCGCTACAACAAAGACTGGACAGGAAGGACCAGGTATGACATCGCTACAACAAAGACTGGACAGGAAGGACCAGGTATGACATCGCTACAACAAAGACTGGACAGGAAGGACCAGGTATGACATCGCTACAACAAAGACTGGACAGGAAGGACCAGGTATGACATCGCTCCAACAAAGACGGGACAGGAAGGACCAGGTATGACATCGCTCCAACAAAGACGGGACAGGAAGGACCAGGTATGACATCGCTCCAACAAAGACTGGACAGGAAGGACCAGGTATGACATCGCTACAACAAAGACTGGACAGGAAGGACCAGGTATGACATCGCTACAACAAAGACGGGACAGGAAAGACCAGGTATGACATCGCTACAACAAAGACTGGACAGGAAGGACCAGGTATGACATCGCTACAACAAAGACTGGACAGGAAGGACCAGGTATGACATCGCTACAACAAAGACTGGACAGGAAGGACCAGGTATGACATCGCTACAACAAAGACTGGACAGGAAGGACCAGGTATGACATCGCTCCAACAAAGACTGGACAGGAAGGACCAGGTATGACATCGCTACAACAAAGACTGGACAGGAAGGACCAGGTATGACATCGCTACAACAAAGACGGGACAGGAAGGACCAGGTATGACATCGCTACAACAAAGACTGGACAGGAAGGACCAGGTATGACATCGCTACAACAAAGACTGGACAGGAAGGACCAGGTATGACATCGCTACAACAAAGACGGGACAGGAAGGACCAGGTATGACATCGCTACAACAAAGACTGGACAGGAAGGACCAGGTATGACATCGCTACAACAAAGACTGGACAGGAAGGACCAGGTATGACATCGCTACAACAAAGACTGGACAGGAAGGACCAGGTATGACATCGCTACAACAAAGACTGGACAGGAAGGACCAGGTATGACATCGCTACAACAAAGACGGGACAGGAAGGACCAGGTATGACATCGCTACAACAAAGACTGGACAGGAAGGACCAGGTATGACATCGCTACAACAAAGACTGGACAGGAAGGACCAGGTATGACATCGCTACAACAAAGACTGGACAGGAAGGACCAGGTATGACATCGCTACAACAAAGACTGGACAGGAAGGACCAGGTATGAAAAAAGTGAATGGGCTTCAGCTCCTCAGAAACAGCTCAGTGTCACCCTCTTGTTTGCAAGTGAGTGAGAGTGTGTGTGTGTGAGAGAGTGAGTGAGTGAGTGTGTGTGCAGCTCAGCTACTCGTCAGACTCTATAATTAAACTAATGTGTTGTGTACGGTGTTAAATCCCCACACACATGCATGTAAACGCACACGTTTGTTCTTCAATACTTGTGAGGACTCATTGACATCCTGCAGTCCTCGTTTTAAACATCACACAACCTTTTCAAGATTTAAAGACAAAAAACGTCTTTGAAAAACATCCTCACTCTCCAAACACTTAGAGACTCTGAGGACCAACTAAAGAGTCCTCACTTCCCTAAATGTCCTCCTGCTCTGAGGTCTAAACTGAAACTGGTCCTCACAAAGACAGACAAGTGAACACCAACAGTAACACTTCACGTCTCTCTGGCGTCACCGTGTGGCTGATCCGTGTTACTGCAGCAGGTAGATTCTATTGTTTTTATTTCTAGTACATTTTACATGCAGTCATCAGTTTGCAGATTTGAAAGGTTGAATATATAACTTTTCTTCATTAAAGTGTCTGAAAACATCTACCTGTGTTATATATGTTGAGTTCTTATGTTATCACAAATGTTTCAACAATGTTCAAACAGAGAAATCTGTAATTATAATCATGTAACGGTGCGTTTCATTTGGTCTCCTGTCAGTGGCATCATCTACTCTTTGTGCAGCGTCAGCTGAGCTAACGTTGGCATCACACTTCCCAGGATGGAGACAGGAAGTGGAGACTTCCTGTCCTCAGTCCGGACCTGCACCATCAGCCGTGACTCACCTGGGGCTGCTGTGGAGCGAGGGGGCCGAGTTCGCCTTGCGGAAGCCGTCTTTGAGGATGGAGCGACGCCACGACTCTTTCTCCGACTTGGATCGAACCGGAGGGCCGGGGTCGTCTTTGGAGCAGCCTCGGAGCCCCGCCCCCGAGGCACTGAGCGCGATTTCGGAGCGAGACGTCTCCGACGGGGCGGACGGGTCCGGACGGGCCAGCGGGGCGAAGCTCAGCTCGATGATCTGCTTGGCGCTGTCGCAGATCTGACTCTGAACGGCACAGACATCAGCGTTACCTCCTGCGGTCGTACGGGACGCCGTAGACACGACCGCCGTCCGCGTCGCTCGACCTACCTGGATCTCAGGGGTGAGGGTGGGCAGGTCGAAGGTGAACACCGACGTGGATCCTGAGGTCAGGAGGTCCACGCTGTCCAGGCTGCTGTACGAGGTGCCTTTGGCCCGGTGAGACTCCATGATGCTTTCAAAGTGGCGGCTGAAGGAGTCCAGGTTGCTCTCGGAGGGTCGTCGGGGGCTGCCGATGGAGATCGGAGACTTGAGGCCGCCGTGCGAGTCGCACGCCGCCGACGACCTGAAGGGGAAAAAGAAAACGTTAGAAACCCATCAGGCACGCGGGTACATCGTAACCCTATTAACCAACACGTCCTCCAGGGTTCAAGCTGAACTACACCAGGGAATCTGGTCAGCAGCACAACAGGAAGTGGGTCAGCACCGTGAAAGAAGCAGACTTAGATCACAACGGTGAGGCCTCATTTGTGACGTAGCAGGTGAGTGACATCAAACATTCCAGCCTGACGTTTCTCCTGAAGAACGAGACGCGATGTGTTGGTAGGGCTGTGAAATCACCAGCTTTCTCTGGGCTGCATGTAGGAATGCACCCATACCATTTCCAGTATATCGTATATATAGTGTATGAACATAGAGGCCCCATGGTCCAGCTGTTTGGAGGCCGGTATCTGTATTGGCTGCATGTGGGCCAACACATTAATACGAATCCTCCTGAGCTGCTATTACAACGGACGCTTTCAGGAAACACAGCTGTGAGACGACGTGGAGTGGACCGGTCATTAAACCAGTAAAGATGAAGCTACATGATGGTGTTCAATGGACCTCAGGTGAAAGGATAAACGTGAGACGTGATTTAAATGGACAGCAGCTGATTTAACCGGATCATTAACAGGAAAGTATCGAACTACTTTCAAACCCTCAGTGACCGATCGCTGGTAATTTAACAAAAAAAAAAAATCAGGTTATCATCACACAGCAATGGACTCCAATGGAAACATTACACTTCCTGTTTCCTGGAGCATTATGGGAGACGTAGTTTCAGACCGTAGAGCATGACTATCATTGGAGGGTCATTGAGGTGGGGGTCAGTTCCTGGTGGATCTCTCACCCCTTCAGCAGCAGACTGAACACCTCGTCCTCGTCGGCTCTTTGTCTCTGTTGATCTCCCAGCATCCGGACACTGGCCCAGCTCACCACTGCTTCCTCCTCCTCCTCCTCCTCTTCTTCTCCCCTCTTCTTCACGCCAGCTGTCCGGGCTTTCGGGGAGGTGTCGGCCGGGCTGAAGCTGGAGTTTCCCAGGATGCTGCGGTTACTCCCAAAGGCCGAGTCCGCCTCCTCAGCCTCCGCCCGCATCACCTGGACAACAATCATCAATATTTATCAAACGAGAACACGACGTCATTCTAGATGAAGCGGATCAGGTGAAAGCAGACCACCTCGTCCAGGTCCGTCTCCCTGTAGCACCGCAGCGGCACGGCGTCCAGATCCGTCTCGGAGTACTGGACGGTCCGGCGGATGATGCCCGTCCTGGGGGTGGAGCCTCTGGGGTCGGGGGTCACCAGCTCCACCTCGATCTGCCGCACCGCGTGATGAGACAACCTGGGACCCTCGCTGCCCCGCCCCCTCCTCTGATTGGCTGGTTTCAGACGGAGGGAGGAGGGAGGAGTGGGGCTTGGCGAACCGCTGGCTGGAGGCGTGGTGGACGGAGCGTCTGCAGGAGGAAGGAAGTGTGTTGATTTCTATGTTTTACGTCTGTCCAGAAGATGTAAATATCAAATCTCTGAGTATATCTGGATGACATTCACACCTTGGGAGAAAGAAAAGGCTCAATATTTGATTATTTTGCGTCGGAGGAAGAAAAGCTGTTCTGGATTATAACTTGGATTGGAGCTCTTAAAACATTTACAGAAATAATGTATTGTGTGAATTGATGGTTCGCCGCTGGGTTTCTTGCTGTGGAACAGTTCAAACAGGGAGTTCACTTCATTTCTCGCTCCTGTCATATGCTCATTTGAGCTTTTGGTGAAAAAATAAATAAATGAACAATTTGAATTTTAGCAAATAGAACCGATGAACTAAAGGTTCGGGTGATGATAACGGCGTGGTTAGTTTATGTCGTAGTGGTAGCTTAGATTTACAGGATAAATCAAGACGTAGATATCGTGGTACAATGAGACAACAGCAAGCAGACATTAAGGGCGCTGGTGAAGAACAGACAGTGGATGTAGTGTAGTAATACTTGTGGTGTTGCACATACTAAGACCTGTTCAGCTGTATTAAGCTTCAGCTAATTGGCTTAAAAGACGACTGGAAGCTAACGAAGCTGCTCGTTTACTTCACTGAGCAGAGACAATACAAGAGACCTGGTATTACTGCTGAGAGTAACACTGACATCTGCTGATATACTAATACTACTGACTACTACTAATACTACTGACTACTACTAATACTACTGACTACTACTGAGAGTAACACTGACATCTGCTGATATACTAATACTACTGACTACTACTAATACTACCGACTACTACTGAGAGTAACACTGACATCTGCTGATATACTAATACTACTGACTACTACTAATACTACCGACTACTACTGAGAGTAACACTGACATCTGCTGATATACTAATACTACTGACTACTACTAATACTACTGACTACTACTACTCACTACTGACTGACCTTGATGAGAGAGTGCAGTCGCTTTGCTGCTTGCTCTTGCCTCTGCTTGCATTTTCTTGCATTTTCCTGCTTCAATTTGCCAGATATATCACATATATCTTGCCAGATATATCACATATATCTTGCCAGATATATCACATATATCACTCTTCAACGTTTGAGTGAAGACAAATCCGTCGGAAAGTCGTCGAGCTATTTGGATTGTTGGCTAATGCTAACTAGCAGCTAAGTTAAAGCTAAGTAGCAGCAAGATGCCCCCCTTTTCCACAGATGACTACTACAAACTCCTACAGAAGATTGCAGTCTTGGAAACAAAAATCTACCGACTAGAAGTAAACGCGGAGGTAAATGGACTGTGTGGGAATGATACCACTCTACCATGGACTCAAAACACTGGACAAACGCTAGCTAAGACACAGCTAACTAGCATAACCAGGCCTACCAACAAACAGGAGGAGAGAGCAGATAATGAATCTTATGCGACTGACTGGCCTGCACTAGCACACGGGCAGAACTCCTCCTCAACCCCTGCACCCAGACGGACAAAGCCAAGGACAGCTAAGGAAAGTAAAACCTGCAAAACACCTCCACAACAACCAAGCCTACAACTTCAAAACAGATTTGCTCCATTGTCGCAGGATCCTAAATCTCCATCTGATGACCTGGATAAGCAGCTATCTCCTCAAAGCGGGGTAAGAACTGAGAGTAAATGTGAGAGTAAAAGGCCGCAGGCAAAGCGAATGACTGGGCCTGAGACTCTGATTGTTGGTGACTATGCTGTAAAAGATGTCAGAAAACTGTGCAGCAAGAACACCAAAATACTCTGCTTTCCGAAAGATATGGTCTCTGACATGAGAGACAAAATCCTGGACATCGTAGCTGACTATCCCACAGCGAAAAACATCATCGTGCATACAGGAAGCTGTGATATTGTGAAACAACAGTCTGAAGTTCTGAAGCGAGACTTTATTGATCTGTTAAAACAGTCAGCTCTGTCAAGGCTGAGGTGTTCATCAGTGGCCCTCTTCCACCAGTCAGAGGAGGAGATGAAGGATTCAGCAGGCTGTTTGCACTGAACAAATGGCTGTCAACTGCATGTACTGACCATTCAGTACATTTTATCAACAATTTCTACCTTTTCTGGGAGCGCAGACATCTTTTTACAGCGCATGGAGTTTCCCTAAACAAGTCAGGGGTAAAACTGTTTACCTCTAACCTATTTTTCTCCCTGCGTCACTCGTCTGTCCCTACTGCCAAGGACAAGACACAAGAGGAGTCTAAACAAGAGATAACCACACAGCATCGCCATGGAGACCTTACGGGAAGGATGCCCCCGCCTAACGCCCCACCCTTCCTAGCTTTACCTCCCTCCCCAGCACCTACTTCAGGTCCATACTTTGGACTGCAAAGTATAGACTTCCTAGACGAGGAGTCTTTACCTACCTCCCCAGCACCTACTTCTATTTCGGGTCCATACTTTGGATCGCAAGCCTCTCTCACACTCTCCCCATCCTCCCCCCACCTGGAGTTCACTGACCACATGAAAGAGCTGGTCATTGCTGGAACCAAACACACTCCTCTCCCCACTCCTCGACGGAACTACAACCATCCTCTGTCTCCCCTAAATAATTGATATCTTCTGGGTCCAGGCTACAAGGCTAATGATACCAATGACTCTCTCCAGGAAAGGTCGGGGCCCCGTATGCAGCTAGCCGTCTCAATTCCTGTCCTGCAAGTTCATAGAAAAGGAAAGATGAGGCTGCGAAGAAACAATAGTAAACATGCAAACGTATCAAACTTAGCATACATTCCTCGTCAGCCTGTCCAAATAAATTGGGCAAAGAAAGCTTTAACCACATTAAACGTAGCTTTATTAAATGTCAGGTCTCTGTCAGGAAAAACATTTTTAATCAATGATTTTATTATGAGGCACAAACTGGACATTTTCTTTTTAACTGAAACTTGGTTAAATCAAGATAACAATGCAGCTGTTCTTATTGAATCAACACCTCACAACTTCAGTTTCATGAGCGAAACAAGAGCGCATAAGAAAGGAGGTGGAGTTGCTGTTTTATTTAATGATTCTCTTCAATGCAAGCAGATGTCCTTTGGTCATTTTAGTTCTTTTGAATATGTGGCTCTGAATTCCACTCAAGCTTTATTCCTAAACATTTACAGACCGCCTAAATACTGTGCGACCTTCTTTGATGAGTTTACTGAACTGCTGTCTGTAATCTGTATTGATTTTGACTGTGTTGTTATTGTTGGTGACTTTAATATCCATGTTGATAATCCCCAGGACAGAGAGTCTATAGAACTATGTGGTGTCCTTGATAACTATGATCTGACTCAGCATGTGACAGGACCCACCCACAACAGGGGGCACACTCTGGACCTAATCATCACCAAAGGTGTAAACATTTCCAAGGTTGCTGTGACTGATGTTGCACTCTCTGATCATTTCTGTGTTTTCTTTGAGAGTGCAATCTCCTTGCACACAAATGTCCAAACCAAGGTTGTGACAAAGCGTTACATCTCTGGAAAACACCAGTGAACTATTTATTCAGAAGTTCTCCTCCACACCAGCCCTCTCTTGCCTCTCAGTCAATGAGCTTGTAGATGGCTTCAATTTTAAAGTTTAAAATATTATTGATGCCATTGCACCCACTAAAGTGAAGGTTGTCTCGGGTAAGCAAAGATCTCCTTGGAGAAATGCTACGCTGGTCAAAATGGAGAAACGAGAGTGTCGGAAAGCTGAGCGCAGGTGGCGAAAAACTAATCTCCAGGTTCACTGTGACATCTATAAAGAGAGACTTCGCAATTATAATTTGGAACTTAGAAATGCAAGGCAGTCATTCTTCTCTGACATCATAACCAAAAACAAGAACAATACACGCGCCTTATTTGCTACTGTCGACAGGCTAACAAACCCTCCAGTGTCGGTAGCTGCTGAACTCCAATCCACCTGGGCATGCAATCAATTTGCCACCTTTTTTACTGACAAAATTCAGAAAATTAGACAAGCAGTCAGTGCCTCCACATCAACCACAGGATATGTGTTGTCCCGATCTCTGAATAACAACCATTCAAATATCATGACACAATTTCATTCAATCGACCGTAGAAGCCTAGAAGACATTATACAACATCTGAAGTCATCCTCCTGCTGCTTGGATATTCTACCAACACACTTTTTGAAAAATATTTCAAACTGCATGACCACTGATCTTTTACAAATTGTAAACACATCCCTTCTCTCAGGTGTCTTCCCACAAGCCCTAAAAACTGCAGTTATTAAACCGCTCCTAAAGAAGGTTAGTTTAGACTACGCAACGATGAAAAATTATAGGCCAATATCAAACCTCCCATTTTTAAGTAAAATAATTGAAAAAGCGGTTTTCCAACAGCTGACCAACTTCTTGACCGTAAATAACTGCTTTGATGTTTTCCAGTCAGGCTTTCGACAGCACCACAGCACTGAAACTGCTCTTGTTAAGGTTTTCAACGACATCCACTTAAACATAGACAACGGCAGAAGTTCAGTCTTAGTGTTACTAGATCTCAGTGCTGCATTCGACACGGTCGACCATGCCATACTCCTAGAAAGACTAAAAATCTGGGTGGGACTCTCTGGCACAGCACTTAACTGGTTTGAATCCTACTTGAAGGGCCGAGAATACTTTGTGTCTGTAGCTGATTACACATCAGAGCTGACTAAAATGACATGTGGTGTTCCCCAAGGTTCAATACTGGGGCCTCTTCTGTTCAACATCTACATGCTTCCACTAGCTCAGATTATGGAAAACAACAAAGTGTGTTATCATAATTATGCAGACGACACACAAATCTACATAACTATGTCACCAGGGGACTATAATCCCATACAAGGGCTGGGTAACTGCATTGAACAAATCAACAACTGGATGTGCCAGAATTTTCTTCAATTAAACAAAGATAAAACAGAAGTAATTGTTTTTGGTACCAAGGACGAACAATTGAAAATCACCGCTCAGCTTCAGTCACTGATGTTAAAACCCACAAACCAAGCCAGAAATCTAGGTGTAGTTATGGATTCAGACCTCAACCTGAACAGCCATATCAAGACAATTACAAAATCAGCCTATTATCACCTGAAGAATATATCAAGGATTAGAGGACTTATGTCTCAACAGGATTTGGAAAAACTTGTCCACTGCATTTATCTTCAGCAGACTGGACTACTGTAACGGTGTGTTTACAGGTCTCTGTAAAAAGTCCGTCAGAAAGCTGCAGCTGATTCAGAACGCTGCAGCTCGAGTCCTCACTAAGACCAGGAGGGTGGATCACATCACTCCAGTTCTGAGGTCTTTGCACTGGCTTCCTGTCCAACAAAGAATTGACTTTAAAATCCTGCTGTTGGTTTACAAAGCACTGAATGGTTTTGGGCCAAAATACATCTCTGATCTGCTGCTACCTTATGAACCATCCCGACCCCTCAGGTCGTCTGGGACCGGTCTACTTTCTGTTCCCAGAGTCAGAACTAAACATGGAGAAGCAGCGTTCAGTTTTTCTGCTCCACATATCTGGAACAAAGTCCCAGAAAGCTGCAGGTCTGCTGAGACCCTCAGCTCATTTAAATCAAGATTGAAGACCTTTCTGTTTGCTGCTGCCTTTAATTGAACCACATTCAATTAATATATTAATCAATTTCCTGCATTTCTGCATTTTACTACTGAATTTTATTTCTTACACTGTTTCTTTAATTGTTTTTAAATCTCCTTTTCTTTTGCCTTATGTTTTGATGCTTTTAATGGTTTTATGTGAAGCACTTTGAATTACCTTGTTGTTGAAATGTGCTATACAAATAAACTTGCCTTGCCTTACTACTGAGAGTAACACTGACATCTGCTGATATACTAATACTACTGACTACTACTAATACTACTGACTACTACTGAGAGTAACACTGACATCTGCTTATATACTAATACTACTGACTACTACTAATACTACTGAGTGTAACACTGACATCTGCTGATATACTAATACTACTGACTACTACTAATACTACTGAGTGTAACACTGACATCTGCTGATATACTAATACTACTGACTACTACTAATACTACTGAGTGTAACACTGACATCTGCTGATATACTACTAATACTACTGACTACTACTAGTACTACTGAGTGTAACACTGACATCTGCTGATATACTACTAATACTACTGACTACTACTAATACTACTGAGTGTAACACTGACATCTGCTGATATACTACTAATACTACTGACTACTACTAATACTACTGAGAGTAACACTGACATCTGCTGATATACTAATACTACTGACTACTACTAATACTACTGAGTGTAACACTGACATCTGCTGATATACTAATACTACTGACTACTACTACTGAGTGTAACACTGACATCTGCTGATATACTAATACTACTGAACTACTACTAATACTACTGAGTGTAACACTGACATCTGCTGATATACTACTAATACTACTGACTACTACTAATACTACTGAGTGTAACACTGACATCTGCTGATATACTAATACTACTGACTACTACTAATACTACTGAGTGTAACACTGACATCTGCTGATATACTAATACTACTGACTACTACTAATACTACTGAGTGTAACACTGACATCTGCTGATATACTACTAATACTACTGACTACTACTAATACTACTGACTACTACTAATACTGACTACTACTAATACTACTGAGTGTAACACTGACATCTGCTGATATACTAATACTACCGACTACTACTAATACTACTGAGTGTAACACTGACATCTGCTGATATACTAATACTACCGACTACTACTAATACTACTGAGTGTAACACTGACATCTGCTGATATACTAATACTACTGACTACTACTAATACTACTACTGAGAGTAACACTGAGGATCTATTGGCTTAATTAACTAATTGAACACCAAATATAATGTAATTTCTATAATTGGGACTTTTGTTGCAGCTTTGTTTCTATCCTCCTTTTGCTCAGAAAGATATGGTCTATTTTTATTTTGCTCGCAAAATGTAAACATTGATGAAACTCAATAGATAAATCAGTGAATATGAATAACCTTTACTGCAGCGACTCTCCTCCGTCTGACCTCCAAACAGGAACTCCCACTTGGCTCTGGCGATCTTCTGCGACCGTGAGGACGGAGTCGTCGACGAGCCGCCGTCCGACTGCGTGAAGAGAAACGACAGCAGTGTATTGAAATGATGCGTTTCACACAGAAATACCATAACAATTACACTTATTAATGCACATGTTTGGCAACCTCTAGGTTGGTAAGATCCTAAACCAAATGAATACTTCCAGTAGTATTAGTAGCAGTTTTTAATGCACACTGCAACTTCATTTGAAAAAGGGAATTAGAACTTAATGCGAGTTCATTGTTAAAGCCTCCAGCTCCACCGGACAACAGGAACGCAGGGTACACCAGTGGGTTCAAGAAGATTCCAAAACAGCATCAGAACTCCGTTAAGACACTTTAGAATCATACAACAGTGATATTGTCACAATTACAATTACTAATTTGCCCAAAAAAAAGAAAAATGGTGCATCTGACAATCTTAAAACTGAAAAGAAACAAACTTTTGTGATCATTAAACAATATTTCCCATTAGTCTAAGACCCAGAATGGCCCAAGCCTCATGGGAGATTTAAAGGCTAAGAAGATACTCAGTTTGTTGTCATGATGAGGCGGATGATGGAATCCCTCCAGAAGAAAACTCACTGAGAACAGAAAGCAACTCACTGGTGGGGAAGAACTACATTATATATTTATTGTTAAGGTAATTGTGTCAATAAGTCACAATGTGATGGGAAGACTCAGCAACAGACAACCTCACAGATCCAAAACATCCACATAATCTACATGATTACCCCCCCCCCCAGCCGACCTGTATCCCTGAGCCGGTGTCTGCCGTGTCATGGCTGGACTGGCTCGAGGTTTCGGGGGACAGACTGTCGTTTCTGTCCATCTGGGAGTCTCCCATGCTGCCCGTAACCCCACTGGAGCTTTGAGAGGCCGTCCCAGCAGCCCCGCTGTGATCCTGAACCTCCTCCCTCTCGTCCTTGGACACACTTGTAGCTGGCGCTTGACACTCCTGCACCGATGCCTCCATTCCTTCGTCTCTTCCGACCTTCCTGCGATGCTCCTCTTTGCTTGGAATGTACACTCTAGAGTCCGACTGTCTGCAGTCGTCTTCACGGAGTTCGTCCCCATCCTGGACCGGTCCAGCGTCCGACCAGCTCACGGGGAACGCTTCTGAGAGAAGTCTCCTAGAGAGTTCAGGGCTTTCCTTCAGAGATCTGTCAAAGAGGTGATCATACTGCTTCTGCTCCATGCCGGGCGGTTTGTGGTCTCCAGTGTACTGTGGCGGCTGGTAGCGGTGCAGGGCAGACACGTCCTTAGAGGGCGATGAACCACGTTGATACCGTGGGTCCAAGACTGGTGATTGAGAGGTGGCTGCACGGTGCAACCTAGCCGGCAAGGCTGGAGATGCTGGCGAAGACGGGCCTTTCTGGGATAAGAGAGGCGAGACGCGTCCTGGTCTGGTTTGAGGCGTTGCTTTGTCTGTCTTCCATCTGAGGTTCTGGTTGTCGGCCCGCAGAGTCTCAGGGGAACTTCGCTCATGGAGAGTGGCATACGGTTGGGATTCTCTCAGGAATGACATCTTGGGACTCTCTGACCTCAGTGACTCAGCTTGAGAATATGTTGGAGATGGAGTCCGCCTCTCAGCTAACATATTGGACAGCTTGGTAGCCTCCACCGCTAACTTACAAGCCACTTCAGAATTGAAGGATGGGGAGATGCTTCTCCTGCCATTGGTTGGGCTGACTGCGTCACTGGCTCTGCTACTGCAGCACGACGGTTTGTTGTGAGTCTTGATGGATACGTGATCACTGGTGCTGTAGTGTGTACTGTGTGTAGCATTAGGATTAGCGTTGGTGTTAGTACAATAGCTACTACCAACACTGTGTTTGGGGGTCCCACTAGCTTGATAGCCAGTCCTGGAATGGTTGCTGGTGTGGAATATGCTAGTTGGGATCTCATGCTGGATGTCTGTGGGTCTCCCCGCGGGTAACGGTGGGTGAAATTTGCTGGACAACCTGGGGCTCTCTTCCCCCACCCATGGCCTCTGCTGGCTCTGGGGAGGGCCACGAGAGCCAAGAGGTGAGGCTTGAGCTCCTGAGTGGGAGCAGTACCCACTGTGAGAACACAGGTGGTCGGAGGCAGGACTTATGGGTAGACCATTCACTGAACTACGGCAGACTCCCCTGTCCAGCTGGGCCTTCGATGGCAGGGTAAGGGTGCTGCGGGGCAGGACAGGTGACCCCCCCCAGGACCGGCAGCGGGGGGACTGGTAGTGCCATGGCAAGGTTGGACTGTAATTCTCTGGGTTGTGCCCAGCAAATCTGCACCTAAGTTCTGGGGATCCAAATTCCTCCAAGGCCCTGTAGGTGGCATCTCTGGCGACTGGGTCTGGGCTCGCCCTCTGCAGGTAAGGAGAGCCTTGTAGGGTCGGACTCCTGGAGGTGTAAGGGTGATTGTGGTAAGGGTCCCCTTGCCCTGGCTGCCCATTGCACCACACTGGGTCACTCAACCTCTTTCGGAGCCGCTGCCCCTCCATTCTGTTAGGAGGATTGCTCAACTCACTTTGGCACACAGAGGTACAGCGGCCCCCCATGCTGTGAACGTTAGCTTTCTCTATGTAGCCAAAGGTCACCACAGACGTCTTCCCTTCCTCACCCACAGCCCCTGGGACTTCGTAGGACCTGCGGTTGCTGGTAGGTGTGGAGGGTATGGTCACTGTCCCAGAAGATGTAGAAGATGGGGAGATAAGCATCTTTGCCCGGTAGGGATCCATGTCAGCGGAACAGGTGTGTCCCAATGAGCCATGCTGGCCTAGACCAGTTGTTCCAGGTGCAAGGACCTGGAACAATTGATTGATACTGTCATGCGACAAATCCTGCCGGTGGAACTGGGTGGGACACCCTGTAGCATCAGGATTTTGGAGTTGGAAGCTGACAGAGTGCCTGGAGGATGACTTTGAGGGGGATAAGCAGTGGCCTCCAACCCCAGTTTGGTGATGAGAGACTGGGGAAAGATCCTGACGGCGGTTGGGGCTGGAGCTTCTCTGGGATTGAGGGAGGACGTCTGGGCACTGAAACATCAGGTGAGCAGTCCCATCATCTCTTCCTCCAGGCACTTCATTTTCCTCCTCGGCAACAGACCTCACTTCAACGTACAGGTGGAGGACTTTACCTGCCTGGGACATGGTGGCACCTTAGACACCTAACTGCACTGAACTTCCTTTTGTCCTTGGACCGTCGCTATTTGTGCGAAGGGTCCCTCGGCTTCCTGGTACCCAGTAAAGTGCAAAACTGTTTGATGAAGGTCAGAGGTGGAACTGGACCACCAGGTCTGTCCTCCATCTGCTCATCGTCACTTCAACCTGCAACAGGAAGCAGAGACAGAGATAAAGTTAACATCCCCAAAAAAAAAAGAAATCTACAGACATTCATAAACAACTGGACAGATGATCTCTAAACTTAACGTTCTTCAAGATCTCACAACACTCTTTCATGACACACTGCATTTCCCATTTCATCAAGAAGAAACAAAACAAAAAGCAGATGGCGAAAGATAGAACAAGATCATTTACAAAGTACATTCAAACACACAGGTTAGTGTTGTGTGCTTTGATGCACGGCTTTGCATCTGCTGTGGTCACTTCGGCACAGGACTCGTAGCAGGCGAGGATCGAACCGCTGACTTTGCGGTTGCCGGACGACCCTCTCTACCCAGTGAGCCACGGCCGCCCCCTTATGTTCTAAAGTTTAACCAAAAGTTTTGCTTTGACCCTACTATTAACGTTGTGGATGTTGCTCAAGATTGACCCTTAAACAGTCTTCTGTGAATCTTCTATAAAGGTCAACTAGTGTTCTCAGACAAACTGGTTCACTACAATCAGAAACCAAAGACGGATACATCAAGACTTGAAACTAGAGACTGAGACCATAAACTCATGTTTACAATGTTTACTGAGGTAATAAATCAAGAGAGAAGTAGAGTCATTTTCTCATAGACTTCTATACAACCAGAGGAGTCGCCCCCTGGTGGACACTAGAGAGACTGCAGCTTTAACACATGCGTCAAACAGCTTGGTGACTTTAATGTAGTTTTTGACAAGATTGCAGGACGTGTCTTATACGATGACTTGCGTGTTTCATGACTCCTTGGTGTCTAGATGGGGGGGGATAAAGATATTTAATAATTTACCAACGTTTCTACACGACAGTCTTCTTGAGGGTAGAAGAACGTCATGTAGAAACGTTGGTAAATCATTAAATATCTGCTGCACCGCGGCTCTCTTATCTTGTGAATTGCTACATGAATAAGATTTCTTATTGTAACAATTTCTTATTACGGCTGAAAACTGTGCTCTTGATTAATCTCCATCCACTGGTGAACATGTTTAACAGTGAACAGAGTTCAGACAGAGAGAAACTCAACAGCAGCTGCTGTAAACAACCTCAGGTTTCATTTCAATCTAAACGACAATGAGCGTCGTCTCCACTCGCTGATCAGCAGCTGACAGAATGTCCACTGGGACACCAGGACGTCCACACAGAGGCAAACTGTCACAGCAGGTCCACGCAGTACACTTTACGTAGATGGAAGCACGTAACGCAGCACCAGAGTCCACAAGCACGAGTTCTTCTTCCATGTCAAACGTAAAGCTTCCAGGTATGTAAGGACGGGAGGCCATGTTTAAATTATTATTATTCTATATTTAGTCTATTGTAGGCACATGTCATTATAGGTTGTTCTATTCTTTATCTTATTTATTTTCTTCTGCATGTTGTGTTTTGATACATTTTGATTTTAGTCATTATATTTTATATGTTGTGCAGATTGTTGGATGAGATGTCGAGTGTTTTGTTTTTTCAAATAGAAAACAAAGCGCAGCAACACATGAACTGACCAACACTGTACATTACAGACACGACAACATCTCTACATGAAGTTATTGTTGTTATTGATCATTGAGAGAGGTTCGTTTTAGTCACAGTGGAGACCATGTGAGATGATTAAATATCTTATTGCTGAGTGAGTACGTTATCTGTTTATTTACCTCTGATGTATTTTAGGTTTATATGCAAATAAATAAAAACTAAAAAACAAAGAACTTGTTCCAGGAGTTGGTGATCGATAAATGAACTTAAACATCAGATCAATAATCAAACTAGTTTAGCAATAAATCAACTCATCGTTGGTCATTTTTACAGTGTAAAGACGTTGAACTGTGAACTCAGATTAAAGTTCACAATCACGCAACTAAAATATTACAAAACTTTATTTACATCCTCACATGTACGAAGAAATGACGAAATCCTGTCAGTCTGCAGGTGTGTGTGTGTGTGCGTGAGTGACTGATAAGCACACACTTACTTTTCCTGGACTCTGCTAATAGGATTCCCCCCCCTCCTTCTCCTCCCCCTCCCAGAATGCACTGCTCAATCCACCAACACATTTATAAAAAACAAACGTATGCAGACACATGTACCGACACACACACACACACACACACACACACACAGTAACCTTACCTGTGTGTCCTCTCGGCTGCTGCAGCGACGTCCCCCGAGTTGCTGTGGTAACCTCCTCTTTCCGCCTCACTCTCTCTCTCCGTTACAGAGTAACCTGGTTTCTCCTCTCTCTCTCTCTCTCTCTCTGAACACTTGTTGTCTGCAGCAGAGCCGGCTCATCGTGGATTTACAGACTCGACTCATCGTGGATTTACAGACTCGACTCCTCTGACTCCTCCTCTTCCTCCTCTTCCTCTTCATCCTCCACTTCCGATCTCCATCAATCAGCTGACGTACCCGCCCCTTCTTCTGGGCGGCCTGCCAGCCAATCACATCCTCCGCTGGCTGCAGACCTTTCTTCTGTCAGCCAATGACGAGCAGCTCTGACAGATGGCACGGCTTATTATTGGGGGGGGCTGACAGCTGACCTGGTGTCAGCAGGAGCTGCTTTAAAGGACCATATGAAGTATTACAGTAGAAACACAGACTGCACATTGCTCTGTTGGCCACGCCCCCGAGAGTGATGACAGCATGCACTACAGTACAGCTGTAGGTCACACCTGTGTGTCTGTGGTTAGTTCAGGTGTCTGTAATAACAGTAGGACAGCCTAGTGTCTGTGGTTAGTTCAGGTGTCTGTAATAACAGTAGGACAGCCTAGTGTCTGTGGTGAGTTCAGTGTCTGTAATAACAGTAGGACAGTCTAGTGTCTGTGGTTCGTTCAGGTGTCTGTAATAACAGTAGGACAGTCTAGTGTCTGTGGTTAGTTCAGTGTCTGTAATAACAGCAGAACAGTCTAGTGTCTGTGGTTAGTTCAGGTGTCTGTAATAACAGCAGAACAGTCTAGTGTCTGTGGTTAGTTCAGGTGTCTGCAATAACAGCAGGACAGCCTAGTGTCTGTGGTTAGTTCAGTGTCTGTAATAACAGTAGGACAGTCTAGTGTCTGTGGTTAGTTCAGTGTCTGTAATAACAGTAGGACAGTCTAGTGTCTGTGGTTAGTTCAGTGTCTGTAATAACAGTAGGGCAGTCTAGTGTCTGTGGTTAGTTCAGGTGTCTGTAATAACAGCAGGACAGTCGAGTGTCTGTGGTTAGTTCAGGTGTCTGTAATAACAGCAGGACAGTCTAGTGTCTGTGGTTAGTTCAGGTGTCTGTAATAACAGCAGAACAGTCTAGTGTCTGTGGTTAGTTCAGGTGTCTGTAATAACAGCAGGACAGCCTAGTGTCTGTGGTTAGTTCAGTGTCTGTAATAACAGTAGGACAGTCTAGTGTCTGTGGTTAGTTCAGTGTCTGTAATAACAGTAGGACAGTCTAGTGTCTCTGGTTAGTTCAGTGTCTGTAATAACAGTAGGACAGTCTAGTGTCTGTGGTTAGTTCAGTGTCTGTAATAACAGTAGGACAGTCTAGTGTCTCTGGTTAGTTCAGTGTCTGTAATAACAGTAGGACAGTCTAGTGTCTGTGGTTAGTTCAGGTGTCTGTAATAACAGTAGGACAGTCTAGTGTCTGTGGTTAGTTCAGGTGTCTGTAATAACAGTAGGACAGTCTAGTGTCTGTGGTTAGTTCAGGTGTCTGTAATAACAGTAGGACAGTCTCGTGTCTGTGGTTAGTTCAGTGTCTGTAATAACAGTAGGACAGTCTAGTGTCTGTGGTTAGTTCAGGTGTCTGTAATAACAGCAGGAACAGTCTAGTGTCTGTGGTGAGTTCAGTGTCTGTAATAACAGCAGGACAGTCTAGTGTCTGTGGTGAGTTCAGTGTCTGTAATAACAGTAGGACAGTCTAGTGTCTGTGGTTAGTTCAGTGTCTGTAATAACAGTAGGACAGCCTAGTGTCTGTGGTGAGTTCAGTGTCTGGAATAACAGTAGGACAGTCTAGTGTCTGTGGTTAGTTCAGTGTCTGTAATAACAGTAGGACAGTCTAGTGTCTGTGGTTAGTTCAGTGTCTGTAATAACAGTAGGACAGCCTAGTGTCTGGTTAGTTCAGGTGTCTGTAATAACAGCAGGACAGTCTAGTGTCTGTGGTTAGTTCAGGTGTCTGTAATAACAGCAGGACAGTCGAGTGTCTGTGGTTAGTTCAGGTGTCTGTAATAACAGTAGGACAGTCTAGTGTCTGTGGTTAGTTCAGGTGTCTGTAATAACAGTCTAGTGCAGGGGTGTCAAACATACGGCCCGCGGGCCAGATCCGGCACGCCACGTAATTTTATGCGAATCCCCCAGCAAAAAACTAAAAAAATTAAAAAAAGATTTTTTTTTTTTTTTTTTTTACAAAAATTAAAAGTTAGATGTGAAAATAAAAATATCCCCATGGTTGAAATTATGAGATGAGCCATTTGCGCCGCCGGTCTCGCCGGGGGCTATTTTGTGTTCATTCGCACTGGACGCGCCGGAGAGGGGGCGGGGCTTATCGCCCTGAAAGCCGTTCAACTGTCCGCCATTAACCATGGAAAAAAGAACCTCTATTCTGCTGAGTAGGTGTTGAGGAAGTCACAGATATCCCGGTAAACTAAACTAAATATGTTCGGAGTAGTTACATTTACACCGTCTTACATTTACAACCGGCCCTTTGAGGGCGACCGTGATGCTGATGTGGACCCAGAGTGAAAATGAGTTTGACACCCCTGATATAGAGGATCAGGACTACACTGGGACTGGTTCAGGACCATTCATTCATTCATTATCCAAACCGCTTATCCTGTTCAGGGTCGCGGGGCGCTGGAGCCGATCCCAGCTGACATTGGGTGAAGGCAGGGTTCACCCTGGACAGGTCACCAGTTCATCGCAGGGCTCATGTAGAGACAGACAAACATTCACACCTACGGGCAATTTCGAGTCTCCAAATAACCTGAGCTGCATGTCTTTGGACTGTGGGAGGAAGCCGGAGAACCCGGCGGGAACCCACGCTGCAACGGGGAGAACGTGCAAACTCCACACAGAAGGACCGCCCGGGATCGTGGATCGAATCCCGGTCCCTCTTGCTGTGAGGTGACAGTGCAGCCACTACACCACCGTTCAGGACCAGTTCAGTGTGATGTTTGATCTTTTCTGCACAGCTCGTTAGTTTCCTGTATTTTGTGTAAATGAGGAGAACGCCCTCACTGATTGGAGGAGGTGAAGTCCCGCCCCTTCTGTGTGGTAGAATAACGTTGTAGTGTCATGAATGACACACGTGATGTTTGACAAGAAAGTCACCTTTTGTTGAATAAAACAGTAATACGTAATTACATAATTAGAAAGACTACAAACGTATTATCATGAAGACTACAAGCCCCAGAAAGTGTTGTATTGAACAGTGAATCCTCTCTTCATCTCTTTCAATGGAAGACTGAGAAGCTAACGCTAACGTTCAAAGCTAACGGAGACATTAACGAAACGATTCAGACGTTTTGTCTTAATAAGCAGATATTCTGTGAACTTTTACACGTTTTTAACACATATGATCTACATATCATTTACTGTTAGTGTGTGTGTGTGTGTTACCTCGGTTACAGGAGGCGGAGTCACGCAGGCCGACGACAGGAAGTCTGAGAGGAGAGAAGATCAGATGATGTCATTGTAGTTCTTCTGCTCTTATTATTTGTATCACTATTACTATTATTATTATTATCATCATCAGTCAATAAGTCAACAAACTACTGAATGAACGATTGAAGAGTTTTATTTACAGAATGTCTAAATAAAAATATAAATAAATCTAAAATAAAAAAATGTATATAAATAAAAATCAATAAAATCCATAAATAATAAAAATAAATAAAAAACATAAATAATAAATATAAATAAATACTAATTCATAAATAAAATTAAAAATCAATAATAAATATAAATACAAATCATAAATAAATAAAAGTATTGATTTCTCTCCTGTTTAGAAATATATTCATTTAATTTTTTCAAAAAGGTTTTTATTAAAGCTTCAACTGTAAATCTAGAACCTGAACTTCATGTTTAAATATGTATTTACAGTGTTTACTGTGAACAACGTCATCTCTTACTTTTTATTACTTTTATAATCTTAAACAGTAAATCTTAATTTGGGCTTTTGCCAGATCTCGTTCTGTCTGTCATTCACTGCTCCACAGTTTGGGTCATTTTCCTAAAATCCACTTTTTATTTTGATAAATTAAATATGTAATAATTGTCTCTTCTCTGTTTGTGTCACACAGCTCAGCTTTTCACATATTCTACTAATATTTGTATGTTTAATAACATATACTCAAATAAAATATGCAAGGAAAAAAGAAAGTGGTGAAAATATCTGGACATTCTTTGAAAGATTGACAAAAACAAATTAGTAAAAAATATTAATAAAAAGTGTCTGAAAAACATGCAAAAGACGTGTAAAAATGAGACATTAAATATTTGATAAAAGCACATCAATGAGCCTCATCACTGGAGGATATTTTGACTCAATCTAATTCTCACTCGAGCACCAAATGTGGATCAATCCGCCGCTGAAAATAGTCCCCAACAAAGTGTTTGATTCCTCCCGATTGTTTGATAAAAACGAATGAAAACTCTTCAGTAGGAACCAATGAGAGCCGAGCTGGGAGACAAACAGGAAGTCAGACAGAGTTAAGAGACGGACTAACGTGATTTAATCTGATGACAAGAAGAACACGGAACCTTTAACAACTCAGTGTTTCTGCTTTATTTCATACTCTGAAGAACACAAACGCTAATGAGACATAAACACTAAAATGATTTCATGTTTTTAAGATGACGTTATTAGTTATTGATTCAAACCATTGATTCTACGACATGTAAACAATATAAAACACTTTCATAGAATCATTCAAATCAGATTTCAAACAACTACTAGTTTAACTTTCAACTAACCGTTGATTTAATTCAAATGAATTCATTAAAAGAGAAACAGATGTGTGAGGACGTCAGTCTAAACTGATATTATTTGTGATTTTTAAAGACCCTGTGATTAAATATTGAGTGAATGAAATGATCAACAGACCCTTTAATGCCGATAATAAGTTGCTTCTTGCAGCTTTTCTTGGTTCTGACACAATAGACTGTATAAATAACATGAAGGCTCAAATACAGCCTGTTAATCTAAATGTTCTATTTCTAATCTAATCCCAACAGTGAGCAGCATGAGAGTCCTGTTAGTCCTCATCTCTGATCTCTGATCCTCTCTGGGGACTCGGTTCACTTCACACCGCTTCATGCAGTTTGAACCGTTAAACTGAAACAGAAACATAAAGCTTGCTCATGAGCACTGTGTCAGAGAGTGAGTAGACCGGTGTGTGGGACATAAATACCCGTGTCTGCTGCTGTATACGAGCTCCTGACAGCCGCTGCTCCGGGAACAGAAAGCCCGGACCTCCGTTCAGAAACGCGTCATTTTAACGCTTCTCCCGGTTATTCTCCACATTAAACTATATTTAATCTGTGACTCACGTCTTTAATAAACCACAGGGCAATACTTCACAGTTCGGCTTTGATATAATCCACCAACTAACACAGACATCGCTTAAAGATCGACTTTAGAAAGAGACTCCCGCCGCTTCCTCGCGCCGCTCGGCGGGGTGGACCGTCCTCTGGAGGCAGGCTCAGGGGGGAGAAGCGGACATTTTACTGAAATAAACTTCGGTTTTATGGAATAATATTCACGCCGATATGACGAGGAGACGCTGCTCGATCCGCAGACATATGTAGTGATATTGAAGCATTGATATAATTTAGTTAATATCAAAAGAAGTTTAAAATGTAGGTTTTTTTCAAAGGGGTTTCGCACCTACCGTGAACGGTTAGCTGAGTAACGCTACATGCCGGTAGCGGAGGAAGTGCAGCCGGAGGTTCACTTCTTCTTCTTCTTCTTCTTCTTCTTCTTCTTTCTCTTCTTCTTCTTCTTCCTCTTCTTCTTCTTCGGCAGCTCTCTTCTGTGTTTTCAGGCGGCTGGCTGACATTAGTTTACGTTCTCCACGGTGACTTCTACTTCCGCATCGTCGAGGTGACGTAACGACGACGTTTGGAGACGTCAGACCGGAGAAATAAATAAATAAATAAATAATAATAATAATAATAATACATTACATTACATTACAGTCATTTAGCAGACGCTTTTATCCAAAGCGACTTACAATTCAGAGTCTATCACATTTATAAAGACATTTACATCTCTTTGTTCTTTGGTATTTTCAATAATACAAAAATATTAAATTTAAATAAATAAAAAATTCACACATTTTGTAGAAAAAAATAATGAAAATATAAATAATACATAAAATAATACAATTAAATATAAAAAGTAAAAAATATATAAATAATACATGAATAAATTAAGTACAAACAAATGAAAAAATAAAATAAAAAAGCTAATATATTGTAGCGACCCTCGGTAAGGAAAGCTACGAGACGTTATCTTTGTGGTCCTGTGTTAGCGGACAGTATGCAGGCTGCTGTGGGCCGCAGCCTGCGCCAAAACAACAGTCACCACCGCTAATGTTCATCTGAACAGTCTGCTCCCGGTCAAAGACTGACTCTCCACCGACTAGCAGGACACACACAACATCCCTCTGAGATGTAGTACAGTATAAAGTACAACATGTACCTCTGAGGTGTAGTACAGTATAAAGTACAACATGTACCTCTGAGATGTAGTACAGTATAAAGTACTACATGTACCTCTGAGATGTAGTACAGTATAAAGTACTACATGTACCTCTGAGATGTAGTACAGTATAAAGTACAACATGTACCTCTGAGGTGTAGTACAGTATAAAGTACTACATGTACCTCTGAGATGTAGTACAGTATAAAGTACACTGTGTACCTCTGAGATGTAGTACAGTATAAAGTACTACATGTACCTCTGAGATGTAGTACAGTATAAAGTACTACATGTACCTCTGAGATGTAGTACAGTATAAAGTACTATATGTACCTCTGAGGTGTAGTACAGTATAAAGTACTATATGTACCTCTGAGATGTAGTACAGTATAAAGTACTATATGTACCTCTGAGGTGTAGTACAGTATAAAGTACTATATGTACCTCTGAGATGTCTCTGGGACGAAGTGTCTCTGGGACGAAGTGTCTCTGGACGAAGTGTCTCTGGGACGAAGTGTCTCTGGGACGAAGTGTCTGGTGTCAGTGGAGCTGCTGGGACATGTTCTAACATCCCGGAATGATTTAATGCTAAACATGAAGTCTCAAACGCGCATTAATACTTTACTGTTAAATACTTAACCTTTATTACAACATGGACCAAAGCAGAAATAACACTTTGACAAACACGTCACGACATCTTATTTTAGTCTCCATATAATATAGATATATCATATTATAATATTCAGTATAATATAAAACTCACGCATATATTATATATATACATATATATAATATAACATGTTTATGTATTGAGATGTCCCTATGGACCTTGTTATAGGAGGTAAAGATCAGGAGAAGTAAACATGAAGTGTAATTATGAATACTGATGTTAAATTAAGCTATGATGAGTTTTCACCATTAATTTAACATCTCTCTTATTTTTCTCAACTATTGGAGGAGTGCTCGCGTGTTTATACTAAAGAAAATGTGTTGAAACAACACGAACATAAATCAGTGTGAGACGAGATGTAACCGCCTCAGGTGAGTCACAGGTGAATACACCTGCTGAGAAATGTAGCTTTTGTTTATGGTTGCTAAGCGACTCGGGTGTGATGGTGATTCATGAACAGACTGTTAGATCCTGGGGTTCTCTGGCCCGATACGGGGCTACTTACTGACTCAGCTCTCTATTAAAAGATTGTCGAGCTGGTGTTCTTGCGAGGGAACTCGCCTGGCTCTGCTAACTGCCGTTACTCCCGACGTCTACCCTGCTTCCTCCGGTCGGCGCGCACTCGGCCGAGGGGCCACCCTGGCCCCGGGCGCTCCTACCAGTCGCGTCAGTTATGGCAGCTTCCCTCTTTTGGATCCGTGCTCTTGGTAAATTGCCAGGTTAGGTTTTAACGGCTAGGATTACTTCTAAAACCGTAAGGGATTGTTAAGTGGATTCGGTCTCTAGGATAACCTTACAGAACTCAGTTGTTAGACATACAATAGATTTA
The DNA here is from genome assembly GCA_024529925.1 of Ophthalmolycus amberensis. Classification (NCBI taxonomy): domain Eukaryota; kingdom Metazoa; phylum Chordata; class Actinopteri; order Perciformes; family Zoarcidae; genus Ophthalmolycus; species Ophthalmolycus amberensis. The sequence continues at coordinate 188,441 of JAFEUB010000360.1, forward strand.
ACCTTTTACTGCCAGGAGGAACATTTACTACTTAAGCAAATAAATGCACTTGAGAAATTTACTTTAAATGCAGATTATATATTTATTGCAGGTTATATTTAGTTAGTTAGCAAGGGTTAAGCTACAGCTCACATAAAATGTTACTACACTTGATTCGTACTTTTAATTCCTTGATTATACTCATTGGTTTTAGATGCCGAGACGGCTCGGTTGGAGCTGGATTTCAAAGGTTCGATGAAAAAGTTATTTTGGAGTTGTTAGGAGCGAAGGTCTGGCCAGACCCTCGGTCCTCCTGCTCTCACAGCGGAGTTCGTTCAACAGTCCTCAAGGCTCAGTACAAAGTCTTTCTAGGACTGCCGTGTTCCTCCGTTGTTCAGTTGTTAAAGTCGAGCAGTGGGGAGAGGGAAACTCTCCGTCTTTCAATCTTTGTCCACGAATGGCAATCTTTCTCTTCGTGAGCAGAGACGGAGTCCTCAAATACTTCAGTTGCAATCGTCCGTATCTTCCTTCTCAGAGCGCTTGGAACGGCTCTCGTGTAGAGATCCCATCTTGCTGTTTGCAAGTTACTTCTTTTATAACACTTTTGGGCTGCCTCTCCCGTCTCTCCCCCCTCTTCCCCAACACGTCCTCCCTCAGCCCATGATTAACATGACATCATTGATTTGGTGCACGTGCTTCGAAAAGTACCTAACTTTTGTGTGTGTGTGCATGAGGAAATCACCCCAACTTCCCTGTGTGGGCGCTTACTCAATCAAGCTCTGCGCGTGTGTCTGGGTGTTCAACATCTGTTGTACTTCCCCTTTTCCTACACTCGCACATTTCTAACACAGATTAGTTATCATAATCACAGTTACAGTTGTTAATCACTTTACTTAGTACACATTTGCTTATAAAATGATTATTGATCTCATCCTTCATCATTATTGTGCTTTGTGTCTTTTCTTCTCAACCACCGTTATTTCCCCATCCCTTGAAGCCAACACCCTGCTTACTTCCTCTTTCGCCGTACTTTCTACACACAGACTGCACTATACTCAGATACACATATTATTATTATTATCATGTTTACATTTGTTAAAATCACTTTACATTTGTTATGTAATACACGCTTGCTTTAAAATGATTATTAGATTTCATCCGTTAAACTATAATTATACGCTTTATGTCCCTTTAGCCTAATTTACATACCGAACATGTATTCCCTCATTTAAAGCAGCTTCCCTGGGATCTCAACTCTTTTTGACACCCCCTTCTTGAGGTCTCAGGCTGCCTCGCCTTAGCTAGTAGGAATCTCACAGGAAGTTTTCGTCGGCCGGGGCAGTGATAACGAGCACGTCGTCCTCTGGTGAAGACGGTCCTGATGCCTGCTCGCAGCTGTCGATCACCACTAGGTGATGAAGGTTAACCTTGTTAACTTCTCCACACGGCATGTACCGCATATGCATGCATCCATAACCTTCACCGGCTTATGGTGCATGCGGTTAAACTCTTTTCTTCTCCCGGTGACCCAAAGCTGTTTCTGGTCTCCGGGTCCCTGCCATGCAACGGCTAGGGTGGTCGGCAGCAGGCAGACCACACAGTCGTTCTTAATTTCTCTCCATTGCAACACTTCTTTTTCTCCGGAGAGAAATCACTTCTTTGCGGAACCCAACTTCTTCACGGCTCTGCCTGGCCAGAGCCCCGTAGTACTCCTTCTCATGGTAACCACCCCTTTGACATTGGCCACTCTGACGTAGGGTGGTAAATCTTGTATGTTGGTGGCCATTCTTGAGTTCCTGGTTTTCTCCTAGTACGGAACTGGCTTCAGCTGCCCCACTCCTTGGATTCCTCTTTTCTTAATGGTGAGTCCCCCCCACCCTTTGTCCTCTCCTTCCTGCGTTGTATCGACCACACAACTCACAGTTTTTTAGGATTCTGCGGACTTCTTTTTCAGGAATCCAGAGTCGCTGCTTTTCCAGTTCCCTTTGCGTTGGAACGGTGCCTGCATATCCTAGTGCGCCATGCGCCGCCTGCACCACCTCCTCCACGCTCTCTTCTGGGACTACCCTTCCTTTGGGCAATTCTTCCCACTTCTCGATCCCAACAAAGACAACTTGTCTCATCTGGACGAAACGATCCACTTCCTCGTTTCCATGCCAGTGAATTTCTTCTCGCGTGTGGGCCCTCTGGTGCACCACTTCGAGCTCCATGCTTAGCCGTAATTCGGCTATTTTTCTCCAAAGGTCTTGATGAGCCACTTTTTTACTTTTAGCGCTCTCAAACCCATTTTCCTCCCATATGGACAGGTCTTCGTTAAGGGCCTGAGCACAGTAATAACTATCAGTTATGACTCTAGCTCTTTTCACCCTTCTCTTTGCACTGCTGTTCTACTTCTCCTTTAACCGACGCCCTACTTTCTTCTTGATGTAGGTTGGTTAGGTGTTGTTGGATGGCAGCGTCCCAGGTGGTCCATCCTCTTCCGTAGAGGATGACCTGATGTTGGACGTTGCCTCTGTTGTCTTTATCCGGTGTCGGTTCTCCCGATGCCGCTCGTTCTGCCGCGTCGTCCCTCTGGTCCTCGCTGCTGTCCGGTGGCGATTCCTTCATCGGGGCCGCTGGCTCATCCCGCTGGGTCGCCTCCGTCTGCCGGCCGGTCCCTGGAACGTCTGGTCCGTTCTGCTGCTCTTGCATCTTGGACTTTGTCTTTGTCTTTGTTGTCTCGAGTTGCCTTCCTCCCAAAGCCTCTCGTCGCGCGTTGACTAAGGGATGGGGTCAGGCTCTGGCCCCTCTACAGGTCGGATGATTCTGGTCGATGCTCCTCCGTCGCCTGCGGCTTCTCCTGTGCTGGCTTGTAAATACCACGCACAGCTTCGATGCGTGGATGTCTCGCAATCGGACTTCACTGAGCGTTGGGCAGCGTTACTTTCTACCCAAGTCTCTTTTCCACGGGTCCTTCGTACACGAACGACAGCCTCTCTCGGCTGCCGGGGTTCTTCTTCTTGTTGGGCGCCACGTGTTAGATCCTGGGGTTCTCTGGCCCGATACGGGGCTACTTACTGACTCAGCTCTCTATTAAAAGATTGTCGAGCTGGTGTTCTTGCGAGGGAACTCGCCTGGCTCTGCTAACTGCCGTTACTCCCGACGTCTACCCTGCTTCCTCCGGTCGGCGCGCACTCGGCCGAGGGGCCACCCTGGCCCCGGGCGCTCCTACCAGTCGCGTCAGTTATGGCAGCTTCCCTCTTTTGGATCCGTGCTCTTGGTAAATTGCCAGGTTAGGTTTTAACGGCTAGGATTACTTCTAAAACTGTAAGGGATTGTTAAGTGGATTCGGTCTCTAGGATAACCTTACAGAACTCAGTTGTTAGACATACAATAGATTTAACCTTTTACTGCCACGAGGAACATTTACTACCTAAGCAAATAAATGCACTTGAGAAATTTACTTTAATTGGAGATAAAACTTAGCTGAATTTCAGGAGCAGGACCACACCTCAGCCACTCGCCACTTCCGGCCACACCCCTATAAATACCTACCCACTCTAAGCCTCGCCACACTCAAGTTTTCTGCACGCACCCGGAACACCACGCACGTACGCCGCGCACCACGCACGTACACCACGGACGCCGCCACCCGCCATCGACAGGGTCCGGGCAGCCCAACCCGCGATCTCCACCTCGCCGACCAGCCGCATCCACCTGTCGGAATCCGACAAATACGAAGAGTCGGACTCACGGCCGTCCTCCCGTTACCCACATCTCGGCGGCACAGGGAGACCCGCTACCTCCCGACGTAGACAACGGAAACGTAACTCCAGCTCTCTCCTTCTTCGCTCGCTCCAGACCCAGCTCAGGAACGAGCCTCCGACGCCTCTAGCTGCCCGGCACGCAGCGCCCAAGATGCCGCCCCCCCCCCCCCCTCCCCCCGCGCTCCAGCAAGGTCCCCCATCGACGACTCACCAGCTGTTCGACGACACGCCAGCTGATCGCCAACTCCACCACAGTCCGTCTACAGAGCATCGACGCAACAAGCTCCTCACAACTATCCCAAGCCACGTTAGGTAAAACAAACAAACACGACGTACCTGCATGCAATCACTCCGGCGCGACGCCAACGACCGTGACGCCACCTCGCACCCCGAGGCTCCGCCCCCCAACCCACAAGTTCCGGAAAGAGAAAGAGAAAAATAGGGAAACAAGAAGAGAAAGGAGGAGGCGTCCCTCTCCACCATCCCAAGCAAACCCCCCGGTTCATGGCCGCTCCGGAATGCCAACTCTCCCTTCCTCCCTACTCCCGCAGGATCCTTCTGCACCTTCCAGCTTGGTTCCTTCTGCCTGTACTTTCACTATCCCCCCTCACCACACTTCCTCTGCTCCCCACCCCGGCACCGGGTTGCCGGGTTTCCTCTCCTGTGTCCCTCCCCCCTATCCCACTTTTCCTACCACACATGCCTTTCCCTCCACACACATCCCTGGCACTGGGTTGCCAGGCTCCCTCTCCGCCGTCCCCCCCCCCCCCCTAGCCCACGTTCCCCACCACACATGCCTTTCCCACCACGCCGGTTCCTGGCACCGGGTTGCCAGGTTCCCTCTCCTCAGTCCTCCCCCCCTATCCCCCTTTTCCCACCACGCAGTTTCCTGGCACCGGGATGCCAGTTCCCACCTTCTCTTTTCCTACTCTCCAACTAGCCCATCCTCTGCCTCTCGGCACCACGCTGCCCCCCCCCTCCCCCCCCCCTTCCTCCAAACCAGCGGCCATACGGCCCCGCCGCCGGCCCAAGAAGAGAAGACGAAGAAAGGAAAAAAGAGAGAGAACGAAAGAGGCCAACTCTCCCTTCCTCCCTACTCCCGCAGGATCCTTCTGCACCTTCCAGCTTGGTTCCTTCTGCCTGTACTTTCGCTATCCCCCCTCACCACACTTCCTCTGCTCCCCACCCCGGCACCGGGTTGCCGGGTTTCCTCTCCTGTGTCCCTCCCCCCTATCCCACTTTTCCCACCACACATGCCTTTCCCTCCACACACATCCCTGGCACCGGGTTGCCAGGCTCCCTCTCCGCAGTCCCCCCCCCCCCCCCTATCCCACGTTCCCCACCACACATGCCTTTCCCACCACGCCGGTTCCTGGCACCGGGTTGCCAGGTTCCCTCTCCTCAGTCCTCCCCCCCTATCCCCCATTTCCCACCACGCAGTTCCTGGCACCGGGATGCCAGTTTCCACCTTCTCTTTTCCTACTCTCCAACTAGCCCATCTTCTGCCTCTCGGCACCACGCTGCCCCCCCCCTCCCCCCAGAAGAAGAAAAGAAGGGCACCGGGATGCCAGTGACCCCACCCCGCCCACTTCCAGCGATGGACCCACACATTGGCCAACAACGATGCCGCTCCCCCTGCCGTCTTTTGGGGGTTTTCCACGACGGCCGACGTGGCCGTAGACCAGCCTCGGACCTTGCAAGCAGATGCCAAGTCGTTTCCCCCCATGCTATGAAATTGGAACCATAGTAGCCTCCTCCATGCAGCTCACGTCTGGGCCACCGCAAAGCCATGGCTTCTCGTTCCCATTCCAGGAGCCCAGCCCTCCTGCAGACACCCGTCCAACAGCGGTTCGGCCACATCCAACGCCGTCTCTAGACCCACAAATCCTCACCCGTTCTTGCCGACCAGCGCACAGGCTTATTTTGGGGGTTCTGCAAGGCCCGGGAGCCGCAGTGGACCCTCAGCCAAGCCTCCCCCAAACCGCAGCAGGCACATCTCCATCAACCATTCCTCACACTCCAAACAACCGACGAAGGCTCGCTCTGGCCGAGGTGGGGGCCTAAGCTAGTGAATTGGAGATAAAACTTAGCTGAATTTCAGGAGCAGGACCACACCTCAGCCACTCGCCACTTCCGGCCACACCCCTATAAATACCTACCCACTCTAAGCCTCGCCACACTCGAGTTTTCTGCACCCCACCCTCCCTCCCTCTTGCTAATGGTCATCTCCCCCCGTAGCCATCATGCGCCATCCCTCGGAGATCGGGGGGTTCTGCAAGGCCCGGGAGCCGCAGTGGACCCTCAGCCAAGCCTCCCCCAAACCACAGCAGGCACATCTCCATCAACCATTCCTCACACTCCAAACAACCGACGAAGGCTCGCTCTGGCCGAGGTGGGGGCCTAAGCTAGTGAAATGCAGATTAGATATTTATTGCAGGTTATATTTAGTTAGTTAGCAAGGGTTAAGCTACAGCTCACATAAAATGTTACTACACTTGATTCGTACTTTTAATTCCTTGATTATACTCATTGGTTTTAGATGCCGAGACGGCTCGGTTGGAGCTGGATTTCAAAGGTTCGATGAAAAAGTTATTTTGGAGTTGTTAGGAGCGAAGGTCTGGCCAGACCCTCGGTCCTCCTGCTCTCACAGCGGAGTTCGTTCAACAGTCCTCAAGGCTCAGTACAAAGTCGTTCTAGGGCTGCCGTGTTCCTCCGTTGTTCAGTTGTTAAAGTCGAGCAGTGGGGAGAGGGAAACTCTCCGTCTTTCAATCTTTGTCCACGAATGGCAATCTTTCTCTTCATGAGCAGAGACGGAGTCCTCAAATACTTCAGTTACGATCGTCCGTATCTTCTTCCTCAGAGCGCTTGGAACGGCTCTCGTGTAGAAATCCCAGCTTGCGGCTTGCAAGCATCTCCTTATATCCTTGATCTGGGCTGTCTGTTCCCCCCCTCCCTTTCTGAACTCATGATCTTCATCTCAGCCTTCTGTGTGTGCACTTATGTTTATGGAAAGTACCTTATTTTCCTCCGCGCCTTGCTCTGGGGCCCCTGGCGCTTTGCGTAGTCAGCGCTTGCAACAGAGTCCGAAGCCGCGTGTCCGCTTACTTGGTCTACGCCCAAAACATCTGTTTCTGATCTCACTCTCTCAGCCTTTCGCCTTTGCTCACTTCTCCAAAACTTTCCGCTGACACACACACTCTTCACATTTCAACTCCGGTACACAGATCATTATTATAATCAGCTTTACACTTGTTAAATCACTCTATGTATTAAACATTCGTTATATAATGATCATAAACTTCATAAACTTTATCTTTTAATCAACTTTAATTATATCGATTTCTGAGTATATACTTTGTCTTTTTATCCTGACTTTTCCCCTGATCGTGTATGCATGTTTTCGAGGCAGCGTTCTCTGTGATCTCAACTCTTCTCGACAAGACTCAAACTAAAGACTCAAATTAAAGACTCAGTTCTGTTGCTGCGCCGCCGACAAAGTCTTCAGAGTGAAAGATTCATTTGAGTCTGTAAACTTTACAACGTTCCTAAAGTCAAAGACTTAAAGACTTAAAAACATTTCTTCTTCTTCTTTCCAGGAAGTTAAACGATGAGCTGATTTAAGAAACATGTCGAGTGATCTCTGCTCAAGTTTTTAATCTCAAACTAAAACGATAAATTGTTTGTTTTAATATCAGAAAATGAATCAGAACGTCTCTCAGAATATCAGAATGATTTTTAAATCGTTTTTGGAAATAAACACATTCGTTCATCATCCGGACCAACGACACCTGGTTTCATCAGCCAGCCGCTTCCTCTGGTTCCTCTGGTTCCACTGGTTCCTCTGGTTCCACTGGTTCTTCTGGTTCCTCTGCTCGTACTGGTTCCTCTGGTCCCTCTGGTTCCACTGGTTCTTCTGGTTCCTCTGCTCGTACTGATTCCTCTGGTTCCTCTGCTCGTACTGGTTCCTCTGGTTCCACTGGTTCTTCTGGTTCCTCTGCTCGTACTGGTTCCTCTGGTTCCACTGGTTCTTCTGGTTCCTCTGCTCGTACTGGTTCCTCTGGTCCCTCTGGTTCTTCTGGTTCCTCTGCTCGTACTGGTTCCTCTGGTTCCACTGGTTCTTCTGGTTCCTGGTCTGTCAGATGTGAACGTTGTTTGATCTTTTGGAGGCTCGATTATGAGATTTGATTGGCGGTCGTTCTTTTCGGTGCTTCTGAGTTTGTTTGTCGCTCATTCAGCGTTTGAAGGTTCAGTTTACGATAAACAAACGAGCGACTCGATGACCGCTCATCGGTTCAGCTCCGCCCACATTTAACGGTTTTCTTTGTGTTGGTGAGACGTGAGAAGACTTTAAACCGGTTCAGACTCGTCTACGTCTGAGAAACCAGATCTCTTCCTGGATCGTAGTTATTTTGACGTATGATGGCAGCCAATCGGTGGCCGGAGAAGTCTCCAAACACTCGTGTTGTTTCACTAAATGTTGCTTTATTAATAATCACGTGATGAATATTTATGAGTTTGTACATTTCATATTGTGCACCAGAGAGAGTTTAACTTGTTTTTCTAGAAGCTGTAGCTGAGAACCTTCATCCTCACAAACCGGGTTCATGTTGTTGTTATTAGTATTATTATTATTATTATCGTTGTTGTTGTTATTATTATTATCGTTGTTGTTGTTATTGTTATTATTATTATTATTATTGTTATTATCGTTGTTGTTATTAGTGTCGAGAGTTTGAATTTGAAGAGCCGTTCAGCCGGAGAAGCTGTTTGATTAACGAGCTAACTGAAAGCTGTCTGATGAAGATGATGATGAAGAGTTTCTGTATGAACACTTGTTTCTATATTTCTGTTGATGGATGAGATCAGAAAACGATCTTCAGGTTCTACTATTTGTATTTATTGTTTTGTTATTAATTAAGAAGCTGTTTATTAATGTGATTTTCATGTTCTTAAAGATGAATCGTGTAAATAATGAACGTTTAGATTCTTCACATCCTGCTGCTGCACGTTCAAATAATCTACATTTATTTAGCATTTTGACGTAGTTTAGCATCGGCTCAGAGAAATATTAAACATGTTTATGAAAGAGATTATTAAAAACATCTGAAACATTTAGTTCCATCAGTGAAACGTTAAAGATGAACTCTTATGAAAGAAGCTTCTTTGTGTCGATTTCATCTCGTTTCTAAATGAAACCAAACGTTGAAGTTTAGACTCCAGAGAACACGATGACCTCATCCATCCACCTAAAATAAAAGAGGAGAAGAAGAAACTGTTGCATCTGTTCTGGTACAGCAGCACCGAGAGAGAGAGAGAGTGAGTGAGGCCCAATCACAACGTCCCCCTGAACCCTCAGACCCTGAACCCTCAGACCCTGAACCCTCAGGACTCACTGAGGTCACCTGGTGACTGAGGGCTTGAGATGGTGTAAATATGAACGGGACGTATCACGTTACCATGAAAACAACAACACATATGATGTATAATGTGTATTTATTGTGTACTTTGTACTCCCTGATGTGAACTCTTCAGGCTCTTTCCTCACGAGATATCATCATGAAAAGCTCTTTAAACAACATCAACACATTCAAAGTGTCTGAAGTTTGTGTTTTTATTGTTGGTAGAAGAAGAAAAGACTCACGGACACTCTGAGGTTAGAATCAGGAGACGTGTTTATTTCACTTCATATATCGTTTTGCTAACAACACATCTCTGTTCATCCAGAGATCAGAGAGGCTTGTAATATAGTGAGACTTGCTCTCCGGGGACAAGGAATACATGATGTTCTGTTTGGACACATAAGATGTACTACCTTCAAGAATGAGAGGAAGCTTGTTGAAGTGACATCACTCTGTTCAGAGTATTGTTCCATCAACCTCTAGCCATGCTGGAGAGAGAACACCACAAACACCACCCTGAGGATAAACTGCTACCCACATTCTCCTCACTCACATCAGCTGTGTGTGATCCTGTACACACTGAACTATCTGGTCAGCAGAGAGAAGGTTCCTCTAGCAGGAGGAGACTCTCCCTCCTACACAGAGACACAGAGACACTGAGGAACCAGAACCAGACCTGGACCAGAACCCAAAGCCAGGATAAAGAGGTTCAGTGAATGTGGTGTTGAAGGTGTGGAGGTGGATCAGTGTGTCAGAGGAGACTCTGTAGAAGGACAGAGAGCCAGCAGGACAGTCCACATACACTGCTACTCTACCAGAGGAGGAGGAGGAGGAGGAGGTGATGGGTGTTTGTGTCTTATTGTGCCAGACAGAGTAATAACCATCATAGCAGAACAGACTCCAGGACTGATCATTCCATCCAAACATACAGTCATCACTCTCTCCTCTCCTTCTGGTTCCTCTGTAACTCACTGATATAGAAACCTCTCCTCTCCACTCGACCTCCCAGTAACAGCGACCAGTCAGACCAGTTCTACACATCAGCTGACACCAGAAGTCAAACCTGTCTGGATGATCAGGATATGACTGAACCTCCTTCACACGTGTCACCTTCCTGTTGTTGTCAGACAGTTTGAGTTTTCTGTTCACTGTGTTTGTGTCGAGTGTGAGTTCACAGGAATCTGATGGCGAGAACAAGACACAACACAGCTGCAGTTATTAATCTATCATGTGTTTGATGATGACATCAGAGATGTGAATGAGTGATGTCACAGTTTGAAGATGCTTTGTTTCCATGAATCAAACTCAAAGCACACTTACACTTCCTCAGACCTGGTCTGGACCATCGGACTCCAGCAGGCTCCACCCTGAAAGGAGGAGGGGGGTCAGAGCAGCATGGAGACATGGACATTACATCGCTCTCACACACAGAGCTTTGTTATTCATCTTCACATGAGCACTTATTATTCATCAGCTCATACTCTGTTACTTCACTGGAGCTTCTTCTGATTGGCCCATGACGACAGCTCATTATCTTCACTTATTCATGATGTATTATTATCAGTATTATATTGACCATCATCATCCATTTCACACTCAGTTTCCTCTCCAGTCAGTCAGTGAGTCACATGTTTAAACCTGCATCTATTCATTTCTTTGTCTACTTGTGGTTCAGTGAGAACAAGCTGTGAACACAACATGTGACATCTTATCAGCTTATAAAGTAGTCGTGTCGGTTCCGGGTCGGTTCCGAGTCGCACTGCATGGGCGGAGTCACTTTGTTAACAGAACCTCGAACAGTTCAAACCAACGGATGTCGGACCTTTAAACTAGTGAACAAGTAACTGATTACCTGTGAAATCTCTGACATCGAAACATCGAGAGCAGATGTTGCTTCACTGACTATTTCTCTGCAAGCGGAACAATCAGTTCCCTCTGTGACAGAAACAATCAATGAACGTAGTCGTCTCTCTGGCGATAAGATCAATGAGGGTAAATCTACTGCCCTACCACTAGCAGGCAGTAGAGACCCAGATAACGCTATAATATCTACATTTAATGTGTCTTACAAAGGCTTTAAATATCTGGGAATCCAGATCTCCTTCCAGCTGGAAGATCTGGTGAAGATGAATCCGTCTTCTATCCTTAAACAGCTTGAACTGGATTTACTTGGATGGCTGCTACTTCCAATGTCTTGGCTGGGCCGGATAGCCGTTATTAAAATGAATGTACTCCCAACAATGTTGTATCCCTTCCAAATGATGCCTAATGACATCGCAAGTATCATTTTTAAAGACCTGCATAGGAGCAAATCTAAGTCTATCTGGAAGAACAGACGTCCTACAATGAGGCTGAGAAAGTCCAACTGGCGGTGGTGAACGGGGTCTAGCAGAACCACACTTTCAAACTGTTATCGGTCTATGATTGAAGGATGCAACTCGTTCTCATTATCAACTCTACGTTTCTTAAATAATGTTCAACAAGCATCAGGCACGAGAGACACCTTTAATGTAAGTAAGCGTCTGAGCACATGGATAAAGGTAAAGAAGGTATTTTCCTTCAACAGAAGATATTCTTTTTATGCTCCGATTGTTGACAAGGTGACTCTTCTTGTGTTGACCGTGGCTTTAAAGAGTGCAACACATGGGATTAAGGTGATACTTGATCTCAAAGGTGGTACCATGAAATCCTTCAACCAGCTTCAGGGAGACTACGGACTACCCAAGATGCACTTTTTCTGACTTTTACAAATTCACAGTTTCTTAAACTCCATAGCCGAATATAAGGAAGGTCATGGACCAGAGCAGATAGAGACAATCATCCACCAGGTCTGAAAACAACAAGCTCCATGTACCATAAACTGTCCTCCTTCAGTAATATAAGTCCTCACAGCTGCAGGCAATGTTGTGGAATATTTCCTTCAAAAGTTCAGGAGTGAAATTGGTTTTATCCAAAGTGTTTAACATAAAAACAGAGTCTTGATGAATGATCAAAGTTTCAAAAAGTCAATTTAATGTTTGCAAACAGAGAACACAACCACAGTCACGTATTGCAGTGAACTGTGAATATGCTCTAGAGACGCAGAATCAAAACAAGGTATTTATACCGGCCGGCACAGAGGAGACAGATAACACACAGGAGACTAAGGCAGAAATGTTTAGTCTAACAAGAAGCAGTTGATTGCAGAAAGAACACGTCGGTCGTTTGTCCTGAATAAGATAGAAAAGTGACCTCTGTACCAGAACAAATATGTCAATGTGTTCAGACATCCAGACGCCCGTACAAATGAATTTTCTAACAGCAACATATCACACAGAAAATATGATGAGGACATGTTAAAACATTTTTATCATTACAATCCACTCCGTCCGTGAATCACTGCTTGTCCTCCTGCGTTGGCATCGTTGGTTCTTTCGGTGGTGCCGGTTGGCTGACACTTGATGCAGGTGTTTGCTCACCTGGAGCTTCTCCTGGGTCTGGAACCTTTTTGCAGTGTGACGCGTGGACCCAAGTTGCTCTCTCAGCTACCTTTACTGCCGTGTGGGTGATGAGGAGGATCTGGAACGGGCCCAACCAGCGTTGTGCTCTCCAGTTCTTTCGTCTGAAATCTTTCACCACTACGAAGTCACCGGGTTTCAGCTTGTGGAGCGGTCCCTCCGCTGGCCTCGGGAGGGCAGCTGCCACCTGTTGTCTTCAGATGGCGAGAGCTCAACAAAGTCCATCATAATGTGTTCAAAAGGCCGTGTTGGAGGCGGATGTGCAGCTTGGCTGGACACCGCTACAGGCCTGCCTACATTGTGAGTAGAACAGGCTACACATGCAGAACAAAACACCCAGGGATTGTGATGAAAACATTGCATATGTGTGTTTCGTGTGTCGTTGGGATGAGAGCAGGCGCTGTTGCTCCAAATGTGAAATGGCGCATAGGAGAGCAGCCTGTTGTTCTGCAGTATGTGTGTGTGTGTGTGTCAGGGGAAAGGAGGAATGATTGTTTGAGTGTGTCGTGCCTGTATGTGTGCATGTGTCACTGAGCGTGCGAAGCAGATCTTCATTGCGAGCAAATGTATGTTTGAGTGTGTCGTGCATGTGTGTGTGCATATCACTTCCCTGCATCAGAGGCCTGGGGCCGGAAGACGCTCCCCCCGTCCGTGCATCGTCTTCCTCCCCCGCATCACGTCAGTAGGCGCCGAATGAGTCACGTCCCCCCTCCTCTCCTGTGTTTCGAAAACGAGGATCTCCCTGGTTGACGTGGTGAGGACAGTAGTTGTACCAGTGACCAGTTTCGCCACAGCGGAAACATTCGTTGGGTTGAGTCTGGCGAAAAACTCCACCTTGGCGGCCATTTTGGAAACGCCCTCTACCACGGTTCATCCCCCTTCCTTTGCTCCTCTGTCTGCCCCGCCCATAGTTATTACGTGGCTGGAAAGGAGGAGTTGGTTTCCCTCCCGCTGCGCCTAGCGTCATCTGCTGGACAGCTTGAAGCATGGCAAGTTGAGCCTTTTCACCAGTTTGTTTGCTGTGCTTGTCCTGGCGTGTCTGATTGTCATTAAACATTTTGTAATTGTGGCGTGCATGTTTTACCACTTCGTCGAGTCGGGCGTCTTCTAGGCCGATCACAGAGCGTTCGGTGGCGCCTTTGATGTCGGGCAGCAGTCCGTTGACAAAGGCGTTTTTGAGATGTGTCTCCCACACAGTCATGATGGTTTTGTCACCTGGCTCCTCAAGACCGCTGTGCGTTTGGAATGCAGACATTAAACGTTGATGATAGGAAGTAACATCTTCGGTTTTACCTTGTTTGGTGGAGTTGATGAGAGCCATGTTGACTTTGGATGGAAATCTGAGGTTGATCTCAGCGCAGACAGCCTCGATGAAGGTTCTGTAGGGCCCGTTCGCGTTGTCACCCCAGTCGAGTTTCATCAATCTGGAATCGCAGCCATCTCCGGTGACAACAGTTCTGATTTTGCTGAAGTCAGTCGGGCCGACATGTTTAACCAGCAGTCTGGACCTCTGAACCTGTGGGCATGAATTCTTTACAGAATATCAGGAAATCTTTTGCAAACGCTGTACCGTTGTGGATGTTTGGCAGATGTGATGAGGCTTGTAGAATGTCAGTTTGTGTCCAGGCTCTGAACACGAGCCCTGGAGTACCATCACCTCCTGGTACTTGAATCATCGGGGCACTGAAAATGAATTCATCCTCAGGTTTCACGTTCGGGGGGGTGTTTGTGCTGAGGACGTCAGCGGAGCGTCCTGCAGAGCCATGTTGTGGCTGGTCTGAGAATGGGTCAGAGGCTGAAGATGGAGAAGTTGGGTCCTGTTGGTACGCCGCGTTATTGTCTACAGCCACTTGTTGTCGTTCGTGGTACTGGCGTGTGTCGGGCTGGGCGGCTATGGGTCCGTGTTCTGGATGAGGAGGAGGAGGAGGAGGCTGAGGTCTGGGGTCGAGTTGGACGACGGGTTGCGGGGAAGGTCGAGGACACACGTCGAGGAGCGGACCGCCCGCACCCGTGAGGCTCGGATACATGGAAGAAGAAAAAAGAAATGGGTTATTTGAGCGGGTGTGTGTGTGTGGAGTGTCCTCGCGTGTGTCCACGCTTTTCTTTTCTTCTTTCAAACACGTCATTTGTTTCATCATCTGCCTTCTCTCCCTATATTCACACTCTTTTTCCCATATATTCAGGCAAGTCCGATTTTTCACAATCATATCTAAATCTTTAACTCGAACCTTTTTGCCACTCTTCATTCCTTTCGTTTTAATTTCTAAATCCCCTCGTAACATTTTAAGTTTAGCGGAACTTAATGATCCATTTTCTGGAAACCCAAATTCCCTTGACCAGTATGGGAGGCATTCCAGACATGACTCCCCGTGTTTCTGTCGCATTAAATCAACAATCGGACCTTCTGGTTCCGGTGATTTTGAATTTTTGCCACCCATGTTCATCTGGTGTGGACGTCGACGCTACTTAGTACAATGCAATCGTCACTGCAAAGTTGAGTTTCTTTATTCTTCGGAGAATTCCCACAATACCCTCGTTTCTTTTATCCTTAGGTGAAAACTGTAAAACCCTTATGTTTTTTTATTCATAGGTGAAAACTTTAGAAAAACCTCTTTTAGTTTCTCCTTTGATGTCAGCAACATTTGACAGCAACATATCACACAGAAAATATGATGAGGACATGTTAAAACATTTTTATCATTACAGCAATCATGGGAACGAGACCTTAAAACGGCAATCACTGATCACCAACGCAAAGCAACCGTGTTAAACAGCAAAATAATATGTAGCAATTACAAATCCCAAGAAACTCAGTTTAATAAGATAAAACATAAATTACAAACTACCCCATACCAGAGGAGCAACTATGACAAGGACCGCTCCGGAGTATGTGTAAGACGGAAGCAGCATGTAGACACCTACGTGCACTTAATGTGTCTCTGTCCGGATATTCATCGATGTTGGGTTGACATTGGTAACCAAGTATCCTCCATAACACAATGTCCTATTGATCTCAATCCTCTACAATGCATCAGGCCTGCACGCTGGCTCACCTGCATTAAACAGATAGAAGAGAGTTCTCAGTCTTCTATGGTTCTGTGCACGGTTATCAATCTTACAGCACTGCTATGATGCAAAACCATCTGTTTCAAGTTGGCTTCATAATGTTCTACAACTACTCCCATTGGAGAGACTCACACATGTTCTCCAAGGAGACATGAACGGGTTCTTCTCTGTTGGAAGCCTGTTGTGGGTTTTATTGGAGAGGAACATGCTGAAACCACACTGAGAGGTTTCACCAACTTGGGATCCAGTGACTCAGTGAAGGTAAAAGTCCACAATATTGAATATTATTTAATAGTCGTGACAGGTATCATATGAGGACGATGATCTACAACTGTGCTGTTTTCTCAGATTAAAAAAAAGAAATTCTTTAAATTATACCTTTTTTCTTTTCCAGGGTTTGTTGCTGAGTCTGACTGTCTGTGTAGTTAGCCGCTCACAATATTCATTGATATCTAATTGTTATTGCAGGGTCAATATGGAGGGTGATGATTCATGTTTGTTTGTTTTTGTGTGTCTGAGTCAGATTGTTTGTATATTTAGCTGTTTGCTGCTGAGCAGGTAGTGAACAGCGGCTTCATCACAGCTCGTTGGATGGAAACAGCTGCTGCTGGAAACACTGAGACTCAAGCAAACAGGAAATGTGCTGCAGAACCAAAACTAGGAGCTAAAAGAGGCTGAAACGCTGTGTAGAGCTGCAGAGATGGAGACAGTTCTCTGTGGGTTCATCACCACCACACGACTCTTCACCGTCACACAGAGTCAGCTGATCCGTTGTCAATATAGAATATTGATTGTTGATGTTTTGGTCCTGACAAGCGACCTCTTGTGTTTGTGTAATAATGACGGTTGTCTCTCAGAAGTAAAGGAGGAAGTATCCTGAAATCACTACAGCGCCACAAACCCTCTGATGGAGGAGGTCGGGGGGGACGGTTGGATGTACAAAGCTGTTCACATCCCGTCTCCTAGCAACAGTCAACACTGGTTTCTATTATCTGTAATCTGGGGGTGAAAATATTACAGTTCAAGTCCGTCTGCAGTCACAGAGCACTGCCTGTGTCCCCCTAGAACTCTGGTCCAGTCCTCAATAAACCTCTTTGGGCTCTGACACACCACGTCCACAACCAGCTGCTGGTTCTTCACTGAGCGTCTGTGGCCGACTGTCACCTGTAGCTTCAACAAGTCGACTCTTATCAGCCAGGGAACTGGCTCTCAGTGCAAAACAAACCACAACAGGTAAAGCTGAACTCCTTTAGAACAGAAAAACATTCATATTGTGATGATTCATCAAGACGGTTAAAACTGATTGTTTCTTTGTCTGTTTGTCTTTCCCCGAAATAAGGGACCCTAGACATTAAAAGGTTTTAATGTCTGGACTAAAGAGCAACACACACTGGTGACAGATGACGAGCATCAGAACATCAACTATTGTTTGATATGAGTCCACAAACCTGCAGCGTGACGACGCTGACACATGTCAACCCAACGTGTTGTCAACCCAGGATACATCACTCTCCTATTTACTAATGTTGAAACAAGACAACGCTCCAGAAAAACAACAGTTTCATCACCTTCCCTCCCTGTTGGGCTCATCCTGGCTACTGTTCCCTGACTACTTCTGTCTGTGTTGATGGTCTGATGTGGGACACAAACAGTCTGATGAGTCTCTGGTAGTTTGAGGTCAGCTTGGTGTATCAGGGTCATATTAACCAGGCTGACAGTGTGACAGCGAACAAGTCTCCAGCTCGACCTCCTCCATCAGACTGAGTGTCTGTGGCTGCAGCTCTTCATACCTGAGAGTCTCCAGTCTCCAGTGTGGATCCTTCAGTCCAGCAGACAGCAGCTTCACTCCTGAGTCTCCTGGATGATTGTAGCTCAGGTCCAGCTCTCTCAGATGGGAGGGGTTGGAGCTCAGAGCTGAGACCAGAGAAGCACAGCCTTCCTCTGTGATCAGACAGCCTGACAGGCTGCCAACACACAAAACAACACACATGTCACATGATGTGAGGGAACTGTGAGGCTGGAAGGTTACTGCAGAACTGAGATACTGTCGGCTACTGTGGGGTCACATTAACATAGTTACTGATTGTTTTCTAGTCACAACCAAACACACACTAATGTCCATCAACAATCTGACAACATTACTGATAACTCTCTGAATCCTCTGATATTTCAAGTTATAACAGCAGAGTGAGAAGAAAAACATGCTTAATTTATATTTTTTAAATAATAGAAACAAAATAAACACAATTGGTTTAAAACCATACAAGCACAGACACAATGTTATGCAGGTTAAGAGTTTATCCATTAATGTAAATCAGGATTAAGGTGGTCATTAGTGGAACATATTGATGAATCCTGACCTGAGAGTTTCCAGTTCACAGTGAGGACTCTCCAGTCCAGCAGACAGCAGCTTCACTCCTGAATCCTGCAGGTTGTTGTTACTCAGGTCCAGCTCTCTCAGACTAGAGGACTGGGAGCTGAGAACTGAGGACAGAGCTTCACAGCTTCTCTCTGATAGGTTACAGTCACTCAGTCTGATGAGACAACAATCAACAAGAAGAAAAATATCATTTGTGTTCAAATGAAATCCTCTTTGATGAGTCTGGACTAAAGTACAATCAGAAAGAACAAAGATCATTTGTTCAGTGAAAGTGGATAAAACTCTTGCTGTTCTACTCTAAACACGATAACAATTCATTTCAGTGTTCTCTACTGTTTACATGAAGTACTGTAGGATCAACATCAGGATGAGAAGTGGATATTTAATGTTGTTGATTGTGGCTCAGAAGTAGAGTGATTTGTCAGACGATCTGCGGATATATTCCCAGCTCCACCAGTCTGCATGTCAAAGTGTGCTCATCCAAGACACTAAACCCCAAATGGATCCTGAAGGGATCAATTTGCCATCAGTGTACAGATGTGTGAATGACATGTAGTGTAAAGACCTTTGAGTGATCGGAAGACTAGAAACGAGCTATAAAAAAAGAGATTCAAAACAAGCAGAGAGGACGAGAGAGAGAGAGACGAAAAAGAGAAATTAAACTTCATATTCTGATTTCATGTCGGTTACGTTCTAAAGCAGAAATAAACAACCATCAAACTCTCAGCAGATCGTCACTGTAGAGACAGACATTCAAGTTTTCACTCTCTTTTCCACCTCTGCTTTTCTTTTCATTTATAAATGATATCAAACATAACATCATAAAGCATTAATAAGAGGAACAACAGGATGATCCTGTGATGTTTTATTGTGAATGAAAACCGTTTCAAACTCTGTCATTGTTTTTAATCCACAGTGGATCAAATGTGTCTGTTATGCAAGGTTCTTATGAAGTGATGGAAACACAAACGGAAATTCAAAAATGACTTTTGGACACTAGTTTAGTCTCTGAGATTAATTCCTCTGGTTCCATAGTTCTGGTTAATTTCCTGGTGAAAAAGATGTTCATGAAATCTGAAATCCTGATGAACAAATTCAAAGATTCAGAAAGAGAGAGGCTGTTTACACTGCAAGGAGCTGATAGTTTAGAGACACATTTAAATAATTTAAGACAAACTAACTTGATCTGACCTGAGAGTTTCCAGTTCACAGTGAGGACTCTCCAGTCCAGCAGACAGCAGCTTCACTCCTGAATCCTGCAGGTCGTTTTTACTCAGGTCCATCTCTCTCAGACTAGAGGACTGGGAGCTGAGAACTGAGGACAGAGCTTCACAGCTTCTCTCCGAGAGGTTACAGTCACTCAGTCTGAAGAGACAACAATCAACAAGAAGAAAAACAACATTTGTGTTCAAATGAAATCGTCTTTGATAATGAGTCTGGACTAAAGTACAATCAGAAAGAACAAAGATCATTTGTTCAGTGAAAGTAGATAAAACTCTTGCTGTTCTACTCTAAACACGATAAAGATTCAGTTGAGTGTTCTCTACTGTAAACAGGAAGTACTGTAGTATCAATATCAGGATGAGAAGTGGATATTTAATGTTGTTGATTGGTGTTAAATACAAAGTTAGGCTTTTCTGTTCCTGACTCGTTGAAAAGAGAGATTGAAAACAAGCAGAGGGAACGAGTGAGGTAATCGTCACTGTAGAGACAGCCATGAAGAGCTTTCAGTCTCTTTTCCACATCTGCTTTTCATTCATTAAATTACATCAAACATAACATCACAAAGCATTAATAAGAGTAAGAACAGAATGACCCTGTGATGTTTTATCGTGAATGAAAACTGTTTCAAACTCTCATTGTTTTTAATCCACTGTGGATTCAATTTGTCTGTTCTACAACGTTTAGATTAGATTAGATTAGTTTAGATTAGTTTAGATTAGTTTAGATTAGATCTTCATTAATCCCACCAGGGGAATTTTGTTTTTGCTACAGCAGCATTTATAGGTACAGGTAAAGCAAAGCAATACAAATAACAGAGTAAAACATTTTAAATATAAAAAAATACACAATATATATACAATAGAATAGGGTAATATTAAATTAAATAACTAAACAATAGTGCAAAGATTTAACAAACAAACAACAACAGTGTAAAGGTGAAACAGTGTTAAAGCTGTGTGATTGATTTGGCCAGAGGTGATTTATTGTAAAGTTCTTATGATGCGATGGAAACACAAATCCACAAAAATGACTTTTGGACCCGAGTTTAGTCTCTGATTAGTTCTTCTGGTTCCATAGTTCTGGTTAATTTCCTGGTGAAAAAGATGTTCATGAAATCTGAAATCCTGATGAACAAATTCAAAGATTCAGAAAGAGAGAGGCTGTTTACGCTGCATGGAGCAGATAGTTTAGAGACACATTTAAATCATTGAAGACAGTCCAGTCCAGCAGAGAGCAGCTTCACTCCTGAATCCTGCAGGTTGTTGTTACTCAGGTCCATCTCTCTCAGACTAGAGGACTGGGAGCTGAGAACTGAGGACAGAGCTTCACAGCTTCTCTCTGAGAGGTTACAGTCACTCAGTCTGAAGAGACAACAATCAACAAGAAGAAAAATATCATTTGTGTTCAAATGAAATCCTCTTTGATGAGTCTGGACTAAAGTACAATCAGAAAGAACAAAGATCATTTGTTCAGTGAAACTGGATAAAATTCATGCTGTTCTACTCTAAACACGATAAAGATTCAGTTGAGTGTTCTCTACTGTTTACAGGAAGTACTGTAGTATCAATATCAGACATCACCAGCCTGTAGTGTGGTGTGAACTGCAGCTGAGACAGCGTGGAGGCCATCGGATCACACACACCTCCACGCCTTTCACTCGCCTACCTACATACATTTGTTTGTTTGTTTTTGTGAGAACTTCTGAGCAGAGCTATCACTTTTTCCCTCTCATTTCAGATAAACCGGAAGCAGGAACTTCCAACATGGCCACTTGGCCAGGTCTGTGTGGAGACTGCAAACTCGCATACTCACAGTTAAGGGACGATTTTCACCGCCTGGAGTCTGAAGTCCGGAAAAGGGAACAGCTGATCGACGGATTCGTATCCGTAGCAGCGGCCCAGACAATGCATATCTCTATGCAATCTCAACTGGTCTCGGATACTGCGGACACTATTCCCTGGCTACCCGGCCCTGCGTACGGGGAGTGTAGTCGGTCCTCCGACCACGAGCTGAGAGGACCTGCTATAGACCCGACCCATAGCTCCACTCCGAAACCATCCTGGACGGAGGTGGTACGCCGCGGCGTCCTGAGAAAACCAGCTGGGGAGTTTCCGTTAACCACCTCCAACCATTTTGCAGTCCTGACGGAGAATACTCCCTCCCGGGCTTCCTCTACCCTTCACCCCTACTCGTTGGCGCAGACGGAGGTAACGTTAACTCAACGGGTAGATGCAAGGCTTAGCGAGATAGAAGTACGGCTCCGCACCATGGAAGCTAAGACGCTGGTGACTGCTGGCGTAGCCGATGCGGCCCAAACAGACGTGGCTCCCGCTAACCGTCTCCCTGCAGCCTCCGAGCAGCCGGGGGGCCGGGTGACTGCTCCCGGGAGGCTTAAACCTGGGGCGAAGCACTCGACTCGCCAGCAGCCACCTCGCGTTACAAACGGGTCTTCTGCACCCAGCAGAGTTCTGGTCATAGGTAGCTCTATTCTGAGAAACGTGAAGTTAGCTAAACCAGAGGCTACAGTTACATGTATACCCGGGGCCAGAGCAGGCGACATTGAGTCCTACCTGAAAGTACTGGCTAAAGATAACCGTAAATACAGTAAGATTGTTATTCACGTCGGCGGGAATGACAGCCGGCTACGGCTCTCTGAGATCACTAAAGTAAATGTGGAATCTGTGTGTACATACGCAAAAGCCATGTCGGACTCCGTAGTTTTCTCTGGCCCCCTCCCGAATCTGACCAATGATGAAATGTTTAGCCGCATGTCATCGTTTCACCGCTGGCTGTCTTGGTGGTGCCCAGCAAACAATGTGGGCTTCGTAGATAACTGGGACACTTTCTGGGGAAAACCTGGTTTGCTTAGGAGGGACGGCATTCATCCTACTTTGGATGGAGCAGATCTCATTTCTGCAAATCTGACCCAGTTTCTGTATGGACCTGGTACATGACAACCCAGAGATCAGACCAGGAAGCAGAGTTGCAGTCTTACACACTCCTCTGAGCTTCCATTAGAGCAGTTACTCACACAAAACCACATAGAGACTGTGTCTGCCCCACGGCCACTTAAATTAATTAAATCAAAAATAAACGATCGAGGAGTTAAACAAAATAACTTAATCCAAGTTAAAACTACCGCAACAGTACAACAAAATAGGATAATTAAATGTGGACTCTTAAATATCAGATCTTTGTCATCTAAAGCTCTACTAGTAAATGAGCTAATATCAGATAATCATATTGATTTATTTTGTCTTACTGAAACCTGGCTGAGTAATGATGAATATGTCAGCCTAAATGAATCAACTCCTCCAAGTCATATCAATACTCACATTCCTCGAGGCGCCGGCCGAGGAGGTGGAGTAGCAGCCATCTTTGACTCTAGCCTATTATTAAACCCTAAACCTAAACTAGACTATAACTCATTTGAAAGCTTGGTTCTTAGTCTTTCACACCCAACCTGGAAAACAATACAGCCAGTTATATTTGTTATAGTGTACCGGGCCCCAGGTCCGTATACGGAATTTTTATCGGAATTTTTTCAGTTTTTTTCAAGTCTAGTCCTTAAAACAGATAAAGTAATTATTGTAGGTGACTTTAATATTCATGTGGATGTCGAGAACAATAGCCTCAGTACTGCATTTATCTCATTATTAGATTCGATTGGTTTCTGTCAGAATGTACAGAAACCCACTCACTGTTTTAACCACACTCTCGACCTGGTTCTGACTTATGGCATTAACATGGAAGATTTAATAGTCTATCCACAGAACCCTCTTCTGTCGGACCATTATCTAATAACCTTTGAATTCTGTAGTGTACACCGTTAAGCAAGAGTTACTACACTAGATGTCTATCTGATGGTGCCGTAGCTCAATTTAAAGAAGTGATTCCGTCTGTATTTAACTCAATACCATGCTTCGATGTGACGGAGGACTCCTGTGCTAACTTTAGTCCTACCCAGATTGATCATCTTGTCGACAGTGCTACAAGCTCACTGAGAAGGACACTAGACTCTATTGCTCCTTTAAAAAAGAAGTTGGTAAAACAAAGGAGATTCGCTCCATGGTATAACCCTGAAACCCGCAAATTAAAGCAAACATCGCGAAAACTTGAAAGAACATGGCGTTCCACTAACTTGGAAGAATCTCGGTTACTCTGGCGAGACAGTCTTAAGACATATAAGAAGGCCCTCCGTAGTGCCAGAGCAGCTTATTACTCATCGTTAATAGAGAAAAATAAGAACAACCCCAGGTTCCTCTTCAGCACTGTAGCCAGGCTGACAGAGAGTCACAGCTCTGTTGTGCCGAGTATCCCTATAGACCTCAGTAGCAATGACTTCATGAACTTCTTTAATGATAAGATTATAATTATTAGAGAGAACATTAATAATCTCCTGCCCTCGACCGATCTTTCCACAAATAGAGTAACCTTAGAAACAGCTGTAAACCCTGATATATGTTTAGATGGCTTTACTCCCATTGACCTTGACAAGCTGACTTCAACAATTTTTACGTCTAAACCTTCCACCTGTCTCTTAGACCCTATACCGACTGGGCTGCTTAAAGAAGTGCTACCATTAATTAGCACAACTTTATTAGATATCATCAACCTGTCTTTAGTAACAGGTCATGTACCACAGTCCTTTAAAGTAGCTGTGATTAAACCTCTTCTTAAGAAGCCCACTCTGGATCCAGAGGTGTTGGCCAACTATAGACCGATCTCTAACCTTCCCTTCCTCTCTAAGATCCTTGAGAAAGCAGTTGCAAATCAGTTGTGTGACTTTCTGTGTAACAATAGTTTGTTTGAGGATTTTCAGTCAGGATTTAGAAAGCATCATAGCACAGAGACAGCTCTGGTAAAAATAACTAATGACCTTCTAATCGCATCAGACAAAGGACTCGTCTCTGTTCTTGTCCTGTTAGACCTTAGTGCTGCGTTCGACACTATAGACCACTACATCCTGTTGCAGAGACTGGAACATTATATTGGCATCAAAGGAACCGCACTGAACTGGTTTGGATCCTATTTATCGGATCGATCTCAGTTTGTTTATGTAAATGATGAAGCCTCGATGAAGACCAACGTCAGTTATGGAGTTCCACAAGGTTCTGTGCTTGGACCAATCTTGTTCACCTTATATATGCTTCCTTTAGGCAATATTATCAGAAAACACTCTATAACCTTTCATTGTTATGCAGATGATACTCAATTATATATATCGATCAAACCAGACGAAACCAACCAGCTTGCTAAACTGCAAGCGTGTCTTAAGGACATAAAAACCTGGATGACCTGCAACTTCCTGATGTTAAACTCAGACAAAACTGAAGTTATTCTACTAGGCCCAGAACACCTCCGAAATCAGTTATCTAATGATATAGTTTCTCTAGATGGCATTGCGCTGGCATCCAGCAGCACCGTCAAGAATCTTGGAGTTACCTTTGATCAGGATTTGTCTTTCAGCTCTCAGATAAAACTTATTTCTAGGACTGCCTTTTTTCACCTACGTAATATTTCAAAAATCAGGCACATCCTATCTCAAAGCGATGCAGAGAAATTAGTTCATGCATTTGTTACCTCTAGACTAGATTATTGCAATTCCTTATTTTCAGGCTGCTCTAATAAGTCTCTTAAATCTCTCCAGCTGATCCAGAATGCTGCAGCTCGTGTACTAACAAGAACTAAGAGGAGAGATCATATTACTCCTGTATTAGCTTCTCTGCACTGGCTCCCTGTAAAATCTAGAATAGAATTTAAAATCCTTTTACTTACCTACAAAGCCCGAATTGGTCAGGCTCCATCATATCTTAAAGAGCTTATAGTACCATACTGCCCTACTAGAGAGCTGCGATCCATTAATTCAGGGTTACTTGTGGTTCCTAGAGTCTTAAAAAGTAGGATGGGAGCCAGAGCCTTCAGTTATCAAGCTCCTCTTCTGTGGAACCAGCTTCCCGTTTCAGTCCGGGGGGCAGACACACTCACCACATTTAAGAGTAGGCTTAAGACTTTCCTCTTTGATAGTGCTTATAGTTAGGGCTGGCTCTGGCTTGCCTTGGACCGGCCCATGGACAAACTGGTATCGGCAAAAACTACAGGGGGACTTCCTACACTGAGCACCTCTCTCCTCCTCTTCTTCACCTCCGTCTGTATGCATTGATGTCCCATTAATGCTCATTACTAACTTTACTTCTTCCCCGGAGTATTTGTGCTTTCTCGCCTCACAGGTTCCCATGACCGCAGTTTTATCTGGACACTGGTTCTTCAACCAGCCATGGCCCTGCTGACACCTACTACGATCTTCATTATTAACATTATTAATCCTATTACCGATACCATTACTGCACAGTACTGATTTTGTCTCTTCCCCGGAGTCCTTGTGCTTCCTCTCCTCACAGGTTTCCATGGAGCATGGTTTCATCTGGACCCTGGTCCTTCCTCCTACCATGGCCCTGCTGACTCCAACTGCTAATATCACTTTTATTATTACTCACATTACTATTTCATATTACCGATACCATTAATGCACATTATTGACCTGCTTCTTCACCAGAGTCTCTGTGCTTTCTCGCCTCACAGGTTCCTGTGTATCCGGGTTTACCTGGACCAGGTGTTGCCTCCTGTCGTGGTTGTGTCATACATTGAATGTGCTGTAATTACATTGAATGTGTTGTAATTCACTATCCTGTTCTACACATGACATCATTGCACTTCTGTCCATCCTGGGAGAGGGATCCCTCCTCTATTGCTCTCCCACAGGTTTCTTCCTCTTTCCTCCCCGTTAAAGGGGTATTTTGGGGAGTTTTTCCTGTTCTGATGTGAGGGTTCCGGGACAAGAGGATGTCAAATGTGTACATATTGTAAAGCCCTCTGAGGCAAATTTGTAATTTGTGATTTTGGGCTATACAAAAATAAATTGAATTGAATTGAATTGAATATATGAATCTAACTCTCTGTACTTACAGAGCTTTGTTGGAGGCTTTGACCACTGGCAGCAGCCTCAGAAGAGCCTCCTCTGAAGCAGAGTATTTCTTCAGGTCAAACACGTCCAGATCTTTTCCTGATGACAGTAAGATGAAGACCAGAGCTGACCACTGAGCAGGAGACAGTTCATCTGTGGAGAAACGTCCTGAACTCAGGGACCGTTGGATCTCCTCCACTAGAGAACCATCATTCAGTTCATTCAGACAGTGGAACAGATTGATGCTTTTCTCTGGAGACACATTCTCACTGATCTTCTTCTTGATGTACTGGACTGTTCTCTGATTGGTCTGTGAGCTCCTTCCTGTCTGTGTCAGCAGACCTCGTAGGAGAGTCTGATTGGTCTGCAGTGAAAGACCCAGGAGGAAGCGGAGGAACAAGTCCAGGTGTCCATTTGGACTCTGTAAGGCCTTGTCCACAGCACTCTGGTAGAGACGTGTTGGTTTAGGTTTGTCTCTAAAGACTTTAGACAACCGGGAGGTTGTTGGTTCTTCTGACAGCAGATTGACTCCAGAGTTGATGAAGGTCAGATGGACATGAAGAGCAGCCAGAAACTCCTGAACACTCAGATGGACGAAGCAGAAGACCTTGTCCTGGTACAGTCCTCTCTCCTCTCTAAAGATCTGTGTGAACACTCCTGAGTACACTGAGGCTGCTCTGATATCGATGCCACACTCTGTCAGGTCGGATTCATAGAAGATCAGGTTCCCTTTCTGCAGCTGATCAAAAGCCAGTTTTCCCAGAGACTCAGTCATCTTCCTGCTCTCTGGACTCCAGTGTGGATCTGTCTCAGCTCCTCCATTATACTTGACCTTCTTCAGTTTGGACTGAACCACCAGGAAGTGGATGTACATCTCAGTCAGGGTCTTGGGCAGCTCTCCTCCCTCTCTGGTCTTCAACACCTCCTCCAGAACTCCAGCAGTGATCCAGCAGAAGACTGGGATGTGGCACATGATGTGGAGGCTTCGTGAGGTCTTGATGTGGGAGATGATCCTGCTGGCCTGCTCCTCATCTCTGAACCTCTTCCTGAAGTACTCCTCCTTCTGTGGGTCAGTGAACCCTCTGACCTCTGTCACCATGCCAACACACTCAGCAGGGATCTGATTGGCTGCTGCAAGTCGTGTGGTGATCCAGAGGCGAGCAGAGGGAAGCAGTTTCCCCCTGAAGAGGTTTGTCAGCAGCACATCCACTGAGGTGGACTCTGTAACATCAGTCAGGACCTCATTGTTGGTGAAGTCCAGAGGAAGTCGACACTCATCCAGACCGTCAAAGATGAACAGAACCAGGAACTCTTCAAACCTGCAGATTCCTGCTGCTTTGGTTTCACTGAAGAAGTGATGAACAAGTTCCACCAAGCTGAACTGTTTCTCTTTCAGCACATTCAGCTCTCTGAAGGTGAATGG
Source organism: Ophthalmolycus amberensis (assembly GCA_024529925.1). Taxonomy (NCBI): domain Eukaryota; kingdom Metazoa; phylum Chordata; class Actinopteri; order Perciformes; family Zoarcidae; genus Ophthalmolycus; species Ophthalmolycus amberensis. Next base: position 216,119 of record JAFEUB010000360.1, read on the forward strand.
AAATGTGAACTGTATGTCCTGGTGGTCTTTGTCTTCAACCCAGTCCAGAGTGAACTTCTGTGTTAGGACTGTTTTCCCAATGCCAGCCACTCCCTTTGTCATCACTGTTCTGATTGGTTCCTCTCCTCCAGGTGAGGCTTTAAAGAGGTCTTCTTGTCTGATGGTTGTTTCTGGTCTGTGTGGTTTCCTGGATGCTGTTTCAATCTGTCTGACCTCATGTTGATCATTGACCCCTGCAGTCCCTCCCTCTGTGATGTAGAGCTCTGTGTACATCTCATTCAGAAGGGTTGGGTTTCCTGCTTTAGCGATCCCCTCAAACACACACTGGAACTTCTTCTTCAGGTTAGATTTGAGTTCACGCTGACAAACTGCACCAAGAAGTCCTGAATGAACACAACAAAGAAGATCAATGAGTCAAAGAATAGACTTCAACATGTCATTTCCTCACAGAATGAGTCTATGAATATATGTTGGTCCATCTCTTGAGACGTTAGTAAACGTTCCATTTATCCAGCATGTTGAATCTTTAGAGAAATCCTCTTACTGCTCTGCAGACAGTCAGCCAGCTCCTCCTGCTTCATTCTCCTCAGGAAGTGCAGTGTGATCTTCTCAAATGCGTCTTTGCTGCTCCTCCTCTGCTCTTCATCCTCACCGTCCAGCACCTCCTTATCCTCCCTCTGACTCTCTAAGCATTCTGGGTAATCTGAACTCACAACCTTCTGGATCTTCTTCAGCTTGTTCTTCACAAAAGTGACGATGTTCTCCTCCAGCAGCTGGAACAGAATATTCTATGAATGACACAAACTAAAACCATGGAAGCAAACATCAGATCCATGTTGGACAGACTGACGATCCACTGGTCTACAGAGTGCAGCATGGAGATGATTGTGAACACAAGAGATGTAACAGTAGTTGTACATGTACAGACCATGAATATGGAGTCCAGGTGTGTTTGATGCTGCTGGGCAGACGGACCTCTGGGAACCTCTGAGCTCTCCTGGTCCTCTCTGTGGAGGAATCATGAAGAATCAGCTCACATTGTGTGTGTCCACACAGAGACCAACACAAGGTAAAGGTCCATGAAGTGATGTGTGGATGTGGATCAGATGAGTCCCTGTAGTGGTAAAGGTTCACTAGTCCTGCTGATCCCTCTGAGAATCAACAGCTCAGTCTTTCAGCTCACTATTTTCTTCACCAGTCAGTTTGCTTTAGTCCCAACAGCTCTCACCAAGCCCTCCATGGAGCTCTCCCTCCCTCACTCTACACTGCTGAAGTGTAGAGTGAGGCACAGTGAGACACAGTGAGAGTGAGTGTCTAAACCTAACTGTTGGTTTAGTTGTCTGAACCTAACTGTTGTTGTCTAAACCTAACTGTTGGTTTAGTTGTCTAAACCTAACTGTTGGTTTAGTTGTCTAAACCTAACTGTTGGTTTAGTTGTCTAAACCTAACTGTTGGTTTAGTTGTCTGAACCTAACTGTTGGTGTTGTTGTCTAAACCTAACTGTTGGTTTAGTTGTCTAAACCTAACTGTTGGTGTTGTTGTCTAAACCTAACTGTTGGTTTAGTTGTCTCAACCTAACTGTTGGTTTAGTTGTCTAAACCTAACTGTTGGTTTAGTTGTCTCAACCTAACTGTTGGTTTAGTTGTCTAAACCTAACTGTTGGTTTAGTTGTCTCAACCTAACTGTTGGTGTCTAAACCTAACTGTTGGTTTAGTTGTCTAAACCTAACTGTTGGTGTTGTTGTCTAAACCTAACTGTTTATTTAGTTGTCTAAACCTAACTGTTGGTGTTGTTGTCTAAACCTAACTGTTGGTTTAGTTGTCTAAACCTAACTGTTGGTGTTGTTGTCTAAACCTAACTGTTGGTTTAGTTGTCTGAACCTAACTGTTGTTGTCTAAACCTAACTGTTGGTTTAGTTGTCTAAACCTAACTGTTGGTTTAGTTGTCTAAACCTAACTGTTGGTTTAGTTGTCTGAACCTAACTGTTGGTGTTGTTGTCTAAACCTAACTGTTGGTTTAGTTGTCTAAACCTAACTGTTGGTTTTGTTGTCTAAACCTAACTGTTGGTGTTGTTGTCTAAACGTAACTGTTGGTTTAGTTGTCTAAACCTAACTGTTGGTGTTGTTGTCTAAACCTAACTGTTGGTTTAGTTGTCTGAACCTAACTGTTGTTGTCTAAACCTAACTGTTGGTTTAGTTGTCTAAACCTAACTGTTGGTTTAGTTGCCTAAACCTAACTGTTGGTTTAGTTGTCTGAACCTAACTGTTGGTGTCTAAACCTAACTGTTGGTGTTGTTGTCTAAACCTAACTGTTGGTTTAGTTGTCTCAACCTAACTGTTGGTTTAGTTGTCTAAACCTAACTGTTGGTGTTGTTGTCTAAACCTAACTGTTGGTGTTGTTGTCTAAACCTAACTGTTGGTTTAGTTGTCTAAACCTAACTGTTGGTGTTGTTGTCTAAACCTAACTGTTGATTTAGTTGTCTAAACCTAACTGTTGGTGTTGTTGTCTAAACCTAACTGTTGATTTAGTTGTCTAAACCTAACTGTTGGTGTTGTTGTCGAAACCTAACTGTTGGTGTTGTTGTCTAAACCTAACTGTTGGTGTTGTTGTCTAAACCTAACTGTTGATTTAGTTGTCTAAACCTAACTGTTGGTGTTGTTGTCTAAACCTAACTGTTGGTTTAGTTGTCTAAACCTAACTGTTGGTTTAGTTGTCTAAACCTAACTGTTGGTGTTGTTGTCTAAACCTAACTGTTGATTTAGTTGTCTAAACCTAACTGTTGGTGTTGATGTCTAAACCTAAGTGTTGGTGTTGTTGTCTAAAGCTAACTGTTGGTGTTGATGTCTAAACCTAACTGTTGGTGTTGTTGTCTAAAGCTAACTGTTGGTGTTGTTGTCTAAACCTAACTGTTGGTTTTGTTGTCTAAAGCTAACTGTTGGTGTTGTTGTCTAAACCTAACTGTTGGTTTTGTTGTCTAAACCTAACTGTTGGTTTAGTTGTCTCAACCTAACTGTTGGTGTCTAAACCTAACTGTTGGTTTTGTTGTCTAAACCTAACTGTTGGTGTTGTTGTCTAAACCTAACTGTTGGTTTAGTTGTCTGAACCTAACTGTTGTTGTCGAAACCTAACTGTTGGTTTAGTTGTCTGAACCTAACTGTTGTTGTCGAAACCTAACTGTTGGTTTAGTTGTCTAAACCTAACTGTTGGTTTAGTTGTCGAATCCTAACTGTTGGTTTAGTTGTCTAAACCTAACTGTTGGTTTAGTTGTCTAAACCTAACTGTTGGTGTTGTTGTCTAAACCTAACTGTTGATTTAGTTGTCTAAACCTAACTGTTGGTGTTGATGTCTAAACCTAACTGTTGGTGTTGTTGTCTAAAGCTAACTGTTGGTGTTGATGTCTAAACCTAACTGTTGGTTTTGTTGTCTAAACCTAACTGTTGGTGTTGTTGTCTAAAGCTAACTGTTGGTGTTGTTGTCTAAACCTAACTGTTGGTTTTGTTGTCTAAAGCTAACTGTTGGTGTTGTTGTCTAAACCTAACTGTTGGTTTTGTTGTCTAAACCTAACTGTTGGTGTCTAAACCTAACTGTTGGTTTTGTTGTCTAAAGCTAACTGTTGGTGTTGTTGTCTAAACCTAACTGTTGGTTTAGTTGTCTCAACCTAACTGTTGGTGTCTAAACCTAACTGTTGGTTTAGTTGTCTAAACCTAACTGTTGGTGTTGTTGTCTAAACCTAACTGTTGGTTTAGTTGTCTGAACCTAACTGTTGTTGTCTAAACCTAACTGTTGGTTTAGTTGTCTAAACCTAACTGTTGGTTAAGTTGTCTCAACCTAACTGTTGGTTTAGTTGTCTAAACCTAACTGTTGGTTTAGTTGTCTCAACCTAACTGTTGGTTTAGTTGTCTAAACCTAACTGTTGGTTTAGTTGTCTCAACCTAACTGTTGGTGTCTAAACCTAACTGTTGGTTTAGTTGTCTAAACCTAACTGTTGGTGTTGTTGTCTAAACCTAACTGTTGGTGTTGTTGTCTAAACCTAACTGTTGGTTTAGTTGTCTGAACCTAACTGTTGTTGTCGAAACCTAACTGTTGGTTTAGTTGTCTGAACCTAACTGTTGTTGTCTAAACCTAACTGTTGGTTTAGTTGTCTAAACCTAACTGTTGGTGTTGTTGTCTAAACCTAACTGTTTATTTAGTTGTCTAAACCTAACTGTTGGTGTTGTTGTCTAAACCTAACTGTTGGTTTAGTTGTCTAAACCTAACTGTTGGTGTTGTTGTCTAAACCTAACTGTTGGTTTAGTTGTCTGAACCTAACTGTTGTTGTCTAAACCTAACTGTTGGTTTAGTTGTCTAAACCTAACTGTTGGTTAAGTTGTCTAAACCTAACTGTTGGTTTAGTTGTCTGAACCTAACTGTTGGTGTTGTTGTCTAAACCTAACTGTTGGTTTAGTTGTCTCAACCTAACTGTTGGTGTCTAAACCTAACTGTTGGTTTAGTTGTCTAAACCTAACTGTTGGTGTTGTTGTCTAAACCTAACTGTTGGTTTAGTTGTCTGAACCTAACTGTTGTTGTCTAAACCTAACTGTTGGTTTAGTTGTCTAAACCTAACTGTTGGTGTTGCTGTCTAAACCTAACTGTTGGTTTAGTTGTCTAAACCTAACTGTTGGTGTTGTTGTCTAAACCTAACTGTTGGTTTAGTTGTCTGAACCTAACTGTTGTTGTCTAAACCTAACTGTTGGTTTAGTTGTCTAAACCTAACTGTTGGTTTAGTTGTCTGAACCTAACTGTTGGTGTTGTTGTCTAAACCTAACTGTTGGTTTAGTTGTCTGAACCTAACTGTTGGTGTTGTTGTCTAAACCTAACTGTTGGTGTCTAAACCTAACTGTTGGTTTAGTTGTCTAAACCTAACTGTTGGTTTAGTTGTCTAAACCTAACTGTTGGTTTAGTTGTCTGAACCTAACTGTTGGTGTTGTTGTCTAAACCTAACTGTTGGTTTAGTTGTCTGAACCTAACTGTTGTTGTCTAAACCTAACTGTTGGTTTAGTTGTCTAAACCTAACTGTTGTTGTTGTTGTCTAAACCTAACTGTTGGTTTAGTTGTCTAAACCTAACTGTTGGTTTAGTTGTCTGAACCTAACTGTTGTTGTCTAAACCTAACTGTTGGTTTAGTTGTCTAAACCTAACTGTTGGTGTTGTTGTCTAAACCTAACTGTTGGTTTAGTTGTCTGAACCTAACTGTTGTTGTCTAAACCTAACTGTTGGTTTAGTTGTCTAAACCTAACTGTTGTTGTCTAAACCTAACTGTTGGTTTAGTTGTCTAAACCTAACTGTTGGTGTTGTTGTCTAAACCTAACTGTTGGTTTAGTTGTCTCAACCTAACTGTTGGTTTAGTTGTCTAAACCTAACTGTTGGTTTAGTTGTCTCAACCTAACTGTTGGTTTAGTTGGCTAAACCTAACTGTTGGTTTAGTTGTCTCAACCTAACTGTTGGTGTCTAAACCTAACTGTTGGTTTAGTTGTCTAAACCTAACTGTTGGTGTTGTTGTCTAAACCTAACTGTTTATTTAGTTGTCTAAACCTAACTGTTGGTGTTGCTGTCTAAACCTAACTGTTGGTTTAGTTGTCTAAACCTAACTGTTGGTGTTGTTGTCTAAACCTAACTGTTGGTTTAGTTGTCTGAACCTAACTGTTGTTGTCTAAACCTAACTGTTGGTTTAGTTGTCTAAACCTAACTGTTGGTTTAGTTGTCTGAACCTAACTGTTGGTGTTGTTGTCTAAACCTAACTGTTGGTTTAGTTGTCTCAACCTAACTGTTGGTGTCTAAACCTAACTGTTGGTTTAGTTGTCTAAACCTAACTGTTGGTTTAGTTGTCTGAACCTAACTGTTGGTGTTGTTGTCTAAACCTAACTGTTGGTTTAGTTGTCTGAACCTAACTGTTGTTGTCTAAACCTAACTGTTGGTTTAGTTGTCTGAACCTAACTGTTGGTGTTGTTGTCTAAACCTAACTGTTGGTTTAGTTGTCTGAACCTAACTGTTGTTGTCTAAACCTAACTGTTGGTTTAGTTGTCTAAACCTAACTGTTGGTGTTGTTGTCTAAACCTAACTGTTGGTTTAGTTGTCTGAACCTAACTGTTGTTGTCTAAACCTAACTGTTGGTTTAGTTGTCTAAACCTAACTGTTGGTTTAGTTGTCTAAACCTAACTGTTGGTTTAGTTGTCTGAACCTAACTGTTGGTGTTGTTGTCTAAACCTAACTGTTGGTTTAGTTGTCTGAACCTAACTGTTGGTGTTGTTGTCTAAACCTAACTGTTTATTTAGTTGTCTAAACCTAACTGTTGGTTTCGTTGTCCAAACCTAACTGTTGGTGTTGTTGTCTAAACCTAACTGTTGATTTAGTTGTCTAAACCTAACTGTTGGTGTTGATGTCTAAACCTAACTGTTGGTGTTGATGTCTAAACCTAACTGTTGGTGTTGTTGTCTAAACCTAACTGTTGGTTTAGTTGTCTAAACCTAACTGTTGGTTTAGTTGTCTAAACCTAACTGTTGTTGTCTAAACCTAACTGTTGGTTTAGTTGTCTAAACCTAACTGTTGGTTTAGTTGTCTAAACCTAACTGTTGGTTTAGTTGTCTAAACCTAACTGTTGGTTTAGTTGTCTAAACCTAACTGTTGGTTTAGTTGTCTGAACCTAACTGTTGTTGTCTAAACCTAACTGTTGGTTTAGTTGTCTAAACCTAACTGTTGGTGTTGTTGTCTAAACCTAACTGTTGGTTTAGTTGTCTGAACCTAACTGTTGTTGTCTAAACCTAACTGTTGGTTTAGTTGTCTAAACCTAACTGTTGGTGTTGTTGTCTAAACCTAACTGTTGGTTTAGTTGTCTCAACCTAACTGTTGGTTTAGTTGTCTAAACCTAACTGTTGGTTTAGTTGTCTCAACCTAACTGTTGGTTTAGTTGGCTAAACCTAACTGTTGGTTTAGTTGTCTCAACCTAACTGTTGGTGTCTAAACCTAACTGTTGGTTTAGTTGTCTAAACCTAACTGTTGGTGTTGTTGTCTAAACCTAACTGTTTATTTAGTTGTCTAAACCTAACTGTTGGTGTTGCTGTCTAAACCTAACTGTTGGTTTAGTTGTCTAAACCTAACTGTTGGTGTTGTTGTCTAAACCTAACTGTTGGTTTAGTTGTTTGAACCTAACTGTTGTTGTTTAAACCTAACTGTTGTTTTAGTTGTCTAAACCTAACTGTTGGTTTAGTTGTCTGAACCTAACTGTTGGTGTTGTTGTCTAAACCTAACTGTTGGTTTAGTTGTCTCAACCTAACTGTTGGTGTCTAAACCTAACTGTTGGTTTAGTTGTCTAAACCTAACTGTTGGTTTAGTTGTCTAAACCTAACTGTTGGTTTAGTTGTCTGAACCTAACTGTTGGTGTTGTTGTCTAAACCTAACTGTTGGTTTAGTTGTCTGAACCTAACTGTTGTTGTCTAAACCTAACTGTTGGTTTAGTTGTCTAAACCTAACTGTTGTTGTTGTTGTCTAAACCTAACTGTTGGTTTAGTTGTCTAAACCTAACTGTTGGTTTAGTTGTCTGAACCTAACTGTTGTTGTCTAAACCTAACTGTTGGTTTAGTTGTCTAAACCTAACTGTTGGTGTTGTTGTCTAAACCTAACTGTTGGTTTAGTTGTCTGAACCTAACTGTTGTTGTCTAAACCTAACTGTTGGTTTAGTTGTCTAAACCTAACTGTTGGTTTAGTTGTCTAAACCTAACTGTTGTTGTCTAAACCTAACTGTTGGTTTAGTTGTCTGAACCTAACTGTTGGTGTTGTTGTCTAAACCTAACTGTTGGTTTAGTTGTCTGAACCTAACTGTTGGTGTTGTTGTCTAAACCTAACTGTTTATTTAGTTGTCTAAACCTAACTGTTGGTGTCTAAACCTAACTGTTGGTTTAGTTGTCTAAACCTAACTGTTGGTGTTGTTGTCTAAACCTAACTGTTTATTTAGTTGTCTCAACCTAACTGTTGGTGTCTAAACCTAACTGTTGGTGTTGTTGTCTAAACCTAACTGTTTATTTAGTTGTCTAAACCTAACTGTTGGTGTTGTTGTCTAAACCTAACTGTTGGTTTAGTTGTCTAAACCTAACTGTTGGTGTTGTTGTCTAAACCTAACTGTTGGTTTAGTTGTCTGAACCTAACTGTTGTTGTCTAAACCTAACTGTTGGTTTAGTTGTCTAAACCTAACTGTTGGTTAAGTTGTCTAAACCTAACTGTTGGTTTAGTTGTCTGAACCTAACTGTTGGTGTTGTTGTCTAAACCTAACTGTTGGTTTAGTTGTCTCAACCTAACTGTTGGTGTCTAAACCTAACTGTTGGTTTAGTTGTCTAAACCTAACTGTTGGTGTTGTTGTCTAAACCTAACTGTTGGTTTAGTTGTCTGAACCTAACTGTTGTTGTCTAAACCTAACTGTTGGTTTAGTTGTCTAAACCTAACTGTTGGTGTTGCTGTCTAAACCTAACTGTTGGTTTAGTTGTCTAAACCTAACTGTTGGTGTTGTTGTCTAAACCTAACTGTTGGTTTAGTTGTCTGAACCTAACTGTTGTTGTCTAAACCTAACTGTTGGTTTAGTTGTCTAAACCTAACTGTTGGTTTAGTTGTCTGAACCTAACTGTTGGTGTTGTTGTCTAAACCTAACTGTTGGTTTAGTTGTCTGAACCTAACTGTTGGTGTTGTTGTCTAAACCTAACTGTTGGTGTCTAAACCTAACTGTTGGTTTAGTTGTCTAAACCTAACTGTTGGTTTAGTTGTCTAAACCTAACTGTTGGTTTAGTTGTCTGAACCTAACTGTTGGTGTTGTTGTCTAAACCTAACTGTTGGTTTAGTTGTCTGAACCTAACTGTTGTTGTCTAAACCTAACTGTTGGTTTAGTTGTCTAAACCTAACTGTTGTTGTTGTTGTCTAAACCTAACTGTTGGTTTAGTTGTCTAAACCTAACTGTTGGTTTAGTTGTCTGAACCTAACTGTTGTTGTCTAAACCTAACTGTTGGTTTAGTTGTCTAAACCTAACTGTTGGTGTTGTTGTCTAAACCTAACTGTTGGTTTAGTTGTCTGAACCTAACTGTTGTTGTCTAAACCTAACTGTTGGTTTAGTTGTCTAAACCTAACTGTTGTTGTCTAAACCTAACTGTTGGTTTAGTTGTCTAAACCTAACTGTTGGTGTTGTTGTCTAAACCTAACTGTTGGTTTAGTTGTCTCAACCTAACTGTTGGTTTAGTTGTCTAAACCTAACTGTTGGTTTAGTTGTCTCAACCTAACTGTTGGTTTAGTTGGCTAAACCTAACTGTTGGTTTAGTTGTCTCAACCTAACTGTTGGTGTCTAAACCTAACTGTTGGTTTAGTTGTCTAAACCTAACTGTTGGTGTTGTTGTCTAAACCTAACTGTTTATTTAGTTGTCTAAACCTAACTGTTGGTGTTGCTGTCTAAACCTAACTGTTGGTTTAGTTGTCTAAACCTAACTGTTGGTGTTGTTGTCTAAACCTAACTGTTGGTTTAGTTGTCTGAACCTAACTGTTGTTGTCTAAACCTAACTGTTGGTTTAGTTGTCTAAACCTAACTGTTGGTTTAGTTGTCTGAACCTAACTGTTGGTGTTGTTGTCTAAACCTAACTGTTGGTTTAGTTGTCTCAACCTAACTGTTGGTGTCTAAACCTAACTGTTGGTTTAGTTGTCTAAACCTAACTGTTGGTTTAGTTGTCTGAACCTAACTGTTGGTGTTGTTGTCTAAACCTAACTGTTGGTTTAGTTGTCTGAACCTAACTGTTGTTGTCTAAACCTAACTGTTGGTTTAGTTGTCTAAACCTAACTGTTGTTGTTGTTGTCTAAACCTAACTGTTGGTTTAGTTGTCTAAACCTAACTGTTGGTTTAGTTGTCTGAACCTAACTGTTGTTGTCTAAACCTAACTGTTGGTTTAGTTGTCTAAACCTAACTGTTGGTGTTGTTGTCTAAACCTAACTGTTGGTTTAGTTGTCTGAACCTAACTGTTGTTGTCTAAACCTAACTGTTGGTTTAGTTGTCTAAACCTAACTGTTGGTTTAGTTGTCTAAACCTAACTGTTGGTTTAGTTGTCTGAACCTAACTGTTGGTGTTGTTGTCTAAACCTAACTGTTGGTTTAGTTGTCTGAACCTAACTGTTGGTGTTGTTGTCTAAACCTAACTGTTGGTTTAGTTGTCTGAACCTAACTGTTGGTGTTGTTGTCTAAACCTAACTGTTGGTTTAGTTGTCTGAACCTAACTGTTGTTGTCTAAACCTAACTGTTGGTTTAGTTGTCTAAACCTAACTGTTGTTGTTGTTGTCTAAACCTAACTGTTGGTTTAGTTGTCTAAACCTAACTGTTGGTTTAGTTGTCTGAACCTAACTGTTGTTGTCTAAACCTAACTGTTGGTTTAGTTGTCTAAACCTAACTGTTGGTGTTGTTGTCTAAACCTAACTGTTGGTTTAGTTGTCTGAACCTAACTGTTGTTGTCTAAACCTAACTGTTGGTTTAGTTGTCTAAACCTAACTGTTGGTTTAGTTGTCTAAACCTAACTGTTGTTGTCTAAACCTAACTGTTGGTTTAGTTGTCTGAACCTAACTGTTGGTGTTGTTGTCTAAACCTAACTGTTGGTTTAGTTGTCTGAACCTAACTGTTGGTGTTGTTGTCTAAACCTAACTGTTTATTTAGTTGTCTAAACCTAACTGTTGGTGTCTAAACCTAACTGTTGGTTTAGTTGTCTAAACCTAACTGTTGGTGTTGTTGTCTAAACCTAACTGTTTATTTAGTTGTCTCAACCTAACTGTTGGTGTCTAAACCTAACTGTTGGTGTTGTTGTCTAAACCTAACTGTTTATTTAGTTGTCTAAACCTAACTGTTGGTGTTGTTGTCTAAACCTAACTGTTGGTTTAGTTGTCTAAACCTAACTGTTGGTGTTGTTGTCTAAACCTAACTGTTGGTTTAGTTGTCTGAACCTAACTGTTGTTGTCTAAACCTAACTGTTGGTTTAGTTGTCTAAACCTAACTGTTGGTTAAGTTGTCTAAACCTAACTGTTGGTTTAGTTGTCTGAACCTAACTGTTGGTGTTGTTGTCTAAACCTAACTGTTGGTTTAGTTGTCTCAACCTAACTGTTGGTGTCTAAACCTAACTGTTGGTTTAGTTGTCTAAACCTAACTGTTGGTGTTGTTGTCTAAACCTAACTGTTGGTTTAGTTGTCTGAACCTAACTGTTGTTGTCTAAACCTAACTGTTGGTTTAGTTGTCTAAACCTAACTGTTGGTGTTGCTGTCTAAACCTAACTGTTGGTTTAGTTGTCTAAACCTAACTGTTGGTGTTGTTGTCTAAACCTAACTGTTGGTTTAGTTGTCTGAACCTAACTGTTGTTGTCTAAACCTAACTGTTGGTTTAGTTGTCTAAACCTAACTGTTGGTTTAGTTGTCTGAACCTAACTGTTGGTGTTGTTGTCTAAACCTAACTGTTGGTTTAGTTGTCTGAACCTAACTGTTGGTGTTGTTGTCTAAACCTAACTGTTGGTGTCTAAACCTAACTGTTGGTTTAGTTGTCTAAACCTAACTGTTGGTTTAGTTGTCTAAACCTAACTGTTGGTTTAGTTGTCTGAACCTAACTGTTGGTGTTGTTGTCTAAACCTAACTGTTGGTTTAGTTGTCTGAACCTAACTGTTGTTGTCTAAACCTAACTGTTGGTTTAGTTGTCTAAACCTAACTGTTGTTGTTGTTGTCTAAACCTAACTGTTGGTTTAGTTGTCTAAACCTAACTGTTGGTTTAGTTGTCTGAACCTAACTGTTGTTGTCTAAACCTAACTGTTGGTTTAGTTGTCTAAACCTAACTGTTGGTGTTGTTGTCTAAACCTAACTGTTGGTTTAGTTGTCTGAACCTAACTGTTGTTGTCTAAACCTAACTGTTGGTTTAGTTGTCTAAACCTAACTGTTGTTGTCTAAACCTAACTGTTGGTTTAGTTGTCTAAACCTAACTGTTGGTGTTGTTGTCTAAACCTAACTGTTGGTTTAGTTGTCTCAACCTAACTGTTGGTTTAGTTGTCTAAACCTAACTGTTGGTTTAGTTGTCTCAACCTAACTGTTGGTTTAGTTGGCTAAACCTAACTGTTGGTTTAGTTGTCTCAACCTAACTGTTGGTGTCTAAACCTAACTGTTGGTTTAGTTGTCTAAACCTAACTGTTGGTGTTGTTGTCTAAACCTAACTGTTTATTTAGTTGTCTAAACCTAACTGTTGGTGTTGCTGTCTAAACCTAACTGTTGGTTTAGTTGTCTAAACCTAACTGTTGGTGTTGTTGTCTAAACCTAACTGTTGGTTTAGTTGTCTGAACCTAACTGTTGTTGTCTAAACCTAACTGTTGGTTTAGTTGTCTAAACCTAACTGTTGGTTTAGTTGTCTGAACCTAACTGTTGGTGTTGTTGTCTAAACCTAACTGTTGGTTTAGTTGTCTCAACCTAACTGTTGGTGTCTAAACCTAACTGTTGGTTTAGTTGTCTAAACCTAACTGTTGGTTTAGTTGTCTGAACCTAACTGTTGGTGTTGTTGTCTAAACCTAACTGTTGGTTTAGTTGTCTGAACCTAACTGTTGTTGTCTAAACCTAACTGTTGGTTTAGTTGTCTAAACCTAACTGTTGTTGTTGTTGTCTAAACCTAACTGTTGGTTTAGTTGTCTAAACCTAACTGTTGGTTTAGTTGTCTGAACCTAACTGTTGTTGTCTAAACCTAACTGTTGGTTTAGTTGTCTAAACCTAACTGTTGGTGTTGTTGTCTAAACCTAACTGTTGGTTTAGTTGTCTGAACCTAACTGTTGTTGTCTAAACCTAACTGTTGGTTTAGTTGTCTAAACCTAACTGTTGGTTTAGTTGTCTAAACCTAACTGTTGGTTTAGTTGTCTGAACCTAACTGTTGGTGTTGTTGTCTAAACCTAACTGTTGGTTTAGTTGTCTGAACCTAACTGTTGGTGTTGTTGTCTAAACCTAACTGTTTATTTAGTTGTCTAAACCTAACTGTTGGTTTCGTTGTCCAAACCTAACTGTTGGTGTTGTTGTCTAAACCTAACTGTTGATTTAGTTGTCTAAACCTAACTGTTGGTGTTGATGTCTAAACCTAACTGTTGGTGTTGATGTCTAAACCTAACTGTTGGTGTTGTTGTCTAAACCTAACTGTTGGTTTAGTTGTCTAAACCTAACTGTTGGTTTAGTTGTCTAAACCTAACTGTTGTTGTCTAAACCTAACTGTTGGTTTAGTTGTCTAAACCTAACTGTTGGTTTAGTTGTCTAAACCTAACTGTTGTTGTTGTTGTCTAAACCTAACTGTTGGTTTAGTTGTCTAAACCTAACTGTTGGTTTAGTTGTCTGAACCTAACTGTTGTTGTCTAAACCTAACTGTTGGTTTAGTTGTCTAAACCTAACTGTTGGTGTTGTTGTCTAAACCTAACTGTTGGTTTAGTTGTCTGAACCTAACTGTTGTTGTCTAAACCTAACTGTTGGTTTAGTTGTCTAAACCTAACTGTTGTTGTCTAAACCTAACTGTTGGTTTAGTTGTCTAAACCTAACTGTTGGTGTTGTTGTCTAAACCTAACTGTTGGTTTAGTTGTCTCAACCTAACTGTTGGTTTAGTTGTCTAAACCTAACTGTTGGTTTAGTTGTCTCAACCTAACTGTTGGTTTAGTTGGCTAAACCTAACTGTTGGTTTAGTTGTCTCAACCTAACTGTTGGTGTCTAAACCTAACTGTTGGTTTAGTTGTCTAAACCTAACTGTTGGTGTTGTTGTCTAAACCTAACTGTTTATTTAGTTGTCTAAACCTAACTGTTGGTGTTGCTGTCTAAACCTAACTGTTGGTTTAGTTGTCTAAACCTAACTGTTGGTGTTGTTGTCTAAACCTAACTGTTGGTTTAGTTGTTTGAACCTAACTGTTGTTGTTTAAACCTAACTGTTGTTTTAGTTGTCTAAACCTAACTGTTGGTTTAGTTGTCTGAACCTAACTGTTGGTGTTGTTGTCTAAACCTAACTGTTGGTTTAGTTGTCTCAACCTAACTGTTGGTGTCTAAACCTAACTGTTGGTTTAGTTGTCTAAACCTAACTGTTGGTTTAGTTGTCTAAACCTAACTGTTGGTTTAGTTGTCTGAACCTAACTGTTGGTGTTGTTGTCTAAACCTAACTGTTGGTTTAGTTGTCTGAACCTAACTGTTGTTGTCTAAACCTAACTGTTGGTTTAGTTGTCTAAACCTAACTGTTGTTGTTGTTGTCTAAACCTAACTGTTGGTTTAGTTGTCTAAACCTAACTGTTGGTTTAGTTGTCTGAACCTAACTGTTGTTGTCTAAACCTAACTGTTGGTTTAGTTGTCTAAACCTAACTGTTGGTGTTGTTGTCTAAACCTAACTGTTGGTTTAGTTGTCTGAACCTAACTGTTGTTGTCTAAACCTAACTGTTGGTTTAGTTGTCTAAACCTAACTGTTGGTTTAGTTGTCTAAACCTAACTGTTGTTGTCTAAACCTAACTGTTGGTTTAGTTGTCTGAACCTAACTGTTGGTGTTGTTGTCTAAACCTAACTGTTGGTTTAGTTGTCTGAACCTAACTGTTGGTGTTGTTGTCTAAACCTAACTGTTTATTTAGTTGTCTAAACCTAACTGTTGGTTTCGTTGTCCAAACCTAACTGTTGGTGTTGTTGTCTAAACCTAACTGTTGATTTAGTTGTCTAAACCTAACTGTTGGTGTTGATGTCTAAACCTAACTGTTGGTGTTGATGTCTAAACCTAACTGTTGGTGTTGTTGTCTAAACCTAACTGTTTATTTAGTTGTCTAAACCTAACTGTTGGTGTTGCTGTCTAAACCTAACTGTTGGTTTAGTTGTCTAAACCTAACTGTTGGTGTTGTTGTCTAAACCTAACTGTTGGTTTAGTTGTTTGAACCTAACTGTTGTTGTTTAAACCTAACTGTTGGTTTAGTTGTCTAAACCTAACTGTTGGTTTAGTTGTCTGAACCTAACTGTTGGTGTTGTTGTCTAAACCTAACTGTTGGTTTAGTTGTCTCAACCTAACTGTTGGTGTCTAAACCTAACTGTTGGTTTAGTTGTCTAAACCTAACTGTTGGTTTAGTTGTCTAAACCTAACTGTTGGTTTAGTTGTCTGAACCTAACTGTTGGTGTTGTTGTCTAAACCTAACTGTTGGTTTAGTTGTCTGAACCTAACTGTTGTTGTCTAAACCTAACTGTTGGTTTAGTTGTCTAAACCTAACTGTTGTTGTTGTTGTCTAAACCTAACTGTTGGTTTAGTTGTCTAAACCTAACTGTTGGTTTAGTTGTCTGAACCTAACTGTTGTTGTCTAAACCTAACTGTTGGTTTAGTTGTCTAAACCTAACTGTTGGTGTTGTTGTCTAAACCTAACTGTTGGTTTAGTTGTCTGAACCTAACTGTTGTTGTCTAAACCTAACTGTTGGTTTAGTTGTCTAAACCTAACTGTTGGTTTAGTTGTCTAAACCTAACTGTTGTTGTCTAAACCTAACTGTTGGTTTAGTTGTCTGAACCTAACTGTTGGTGTTGTTGTCTAAACCTAACTGTTGGTTTAGTTGTCTGAACCTAACTGTTGGTGTTGTTGTCTAAACCTAACTGTTTATTTAGTTGTCTAAACCTAACTGTTGGTTTCGTTGTCCAAACCTAACTGTTGGTGTTGTTGTCTAAACCTAACTGTTGATTTAGTTGTCTAAACCTAACTGTTGGTGTTGATGTCTAAACCTAACTGTTGGTGTTGATGTCTAAACCTAACTGTTGGTGTTGTTGTCTAAACCTAACTGTTGGTTTAGTTGTCTAAACCTAACTGTTGGTTTAGTTGTCTAAACCTAACTGTTGTTGTCTAAACCTAACTGTTGGTTTAGTTGTCTCAACCTAACTGTTGGTTTATTTGTCTAAACCTAACTGTAGGTTTAGTTGTCTCAACCTAACTGTTGGTTTAGTTGTCTAAACCTAACTGTTGGTTTAGTTGTCTAAACCTAACTGTTGGTTTAGTTGTCTCAACCTAACTGTTGGTGTCTAAACCTAACTGTTGGTTTAGTTGTCTCAACCTAACTGTTGGTGTCTAAACCTAACTGTTGGTTTAGTTGTCTAAACCTAACTGTTGGTTTAGTTGTCTCAACCTAACTGTTGGTGTCTAAACCTAACTGTTGGTTTAGTTGTCTCAACCTAACTGTTGGTGTTGTTGTCTAAACCTAACTGTTGGTTTAGTTGTCTCAACCTAACTGTTGGTGTCTAAACCTAACTGTTGGTTTAGTTGTCTAAACCTAACTGTTGGTGTTGTTGTCTAAACCTAACTGTTGGTTTAGTTGTCTGAACCTAACTGTTGTTGTCTAAACCTAACTGTTGGTTTAGTTGTCTAAACCTAACTGTTGGTTTAGTTGTCTGAACCTAACTGTTGGTGTTGTTGTCTAAACCTAACTGTTGGTTTAGTTGTCTAAACCTAACTGTTGGTTTAGTTGTCTCAACCTAACTGTTGGTGTCTAAACCTAACTGTTGGTTTAGTTGTCTCAACCTAACTGTTGGTGTCTAAACCTAACTGTTGGTTTAGTTGTCTAAACCTAACTGTTGGTTTAGTTGTCTCAACCTAACTGTTGGTGTCTAAACCTAACTGTTGGTTTAGTTGTCTCAACCTAACTGTTGGTGTTGTTGTCTAAACCTAACTGTTGGTTTAGTTGTCTCAACCTAACTGTTGGTGTCTAAACCTAACTGTTGGTTTAGTTGTCTAAACCTAACTGTTGGTGTTGTTGTCTAAACCTAACTGTTGGTTTAGTTGTCTGAACCTAACTGTTGTTGTCTAAACCTAACTGTTGGTTTAGTTGTCTAAACCTAACTGTTGGTTTAGTTGTCTGAACCTAACTGTTGGTGTTGTTGTCTAAACCTAACTGTTGGTTTAGTTGTCTGAACCTAACTGTTGGTGTCTAAACCTAACTGTTGGTTTTGTTGTCTAAACCTAACTGTTGGTGTTGTTGTCTAAACCTAACTGTTGGTTTAGTTGTCTAAACCTAACTGTTGGTGTTGTTGTCTAAACCTAACTGTTGGTTTAGTTGTCTGAACCTAACTGTTGTTGTCTAAACCTAACTGTTTGTTTAGTTGTCTAAACCTAACTGTTGGTTTAGTTGTCTGAACCTAACTGTTGGTGTTGTTGTCTAAACCTAACTGTTGGTTTAGTTGTCTGAACCTAACTGTTGTTGTCTGAACCTAACTGTTGGTTTAGTTGTCTAAACCTAACTGTTGGTTTAGTTGTCCAAACCTAACTGTTGGTTTAGTTGTCTAAACCTAACTGTTGGTTTAGTTGTCTCAACCTAACTGTTGGTTTAGTTGTCTAAACCTAACTGTTGGTTTAGTTGTCTCAACCTAACTGTTGGTTTAGTTGTCTAAACCTAACTGTTGGTTTAGTATTCTCAACCTAACTGTTGGTGTCTAAGCCTAACTGTTGGTTTAGTTGTCTAAACCTAACTGTTGGTGTTGTTGTCTAAACCTAACTGTTTATTTAGTTGTCTGAACCTAACTGATGGTGTTGTTGTCTAAACCTAACTGTTGGTTTAGTTGTCTAAACCTAACTGTTGGTTTAGTTGTCTCAACCTAACTGTTGGTTTAGTTGTCTAAACCTAACTGTTGGTGTTGTTGTCTAAACCTAACTGTTGGTTTAGTTGTCTAAACCTAACTGTTGGTTTAGTTGTCTCAACCTAACTGTTGGTGTCTAAACCTAACTGTTGGTTTAGTTGTCTCAACCTAACTGTTGGTGTCTAAACCTAACTGTTGGTTTAGTTGTCTAAACCTAACTGTTGGTTTTGTTGTCTAAACCTAACTGTTGGTGTTGTTGTCTAAACCTAACTGTTGGTTTAGTTGTCTAAACCTAACTGTTGGTGTTGTTGTCTAAACCTAACTGTTGGTTTAGTTGTCTGAACCTAACTGTTGTTGTCTAAACCTAACTGTTGGTTTAGTTGTCTAAACCTAACTGTTGGTGTTGTTGTCTAAACCTAACTGTTGGTTTAGTTGTCTCAACCTAACTGTTGGTTTAGTTGTCTAAACCTAACTGTTGGTTTAGTTGTCTCAACCTAACTGTTGGTTTAGTTGTCTAAACCTAACTGTTGGTTTAGTTGTCTAAACCTAACTGTTGGTGTTGTTGTCTAAACCTAACTGTTGGTTTAGTTGTCTAAACCTAACTGTTGGTGTTGTTGTCTAAACCTAACTGTTGGTTTAGTTGTCTAAACCTAACTGTTGATTTAGTTGTCTAAACCTAACTGTTGGTGTTGTTGTCTAAACCTAACTGTTGATTTAGTTGTCTAAACCTAACTGTTGGTTTAGTTGTCTGAACCTAACTGTTGGTGTTGTTGTCTAAACCTAACTGTTGGTTTAGTTGTCTGAACCAAACTGTTGTCTAAACCTAACTGTTGGTTTAGTTGTCTAAACCTAACTGTTGTTGTTGTTGTCTAAACCTAACTGTTGGTTTAGTTGTCTAAACCTAACTGTTGGTTTAGTTGTCTGAACCTAACTGTTGTTGTCTAAACCTAACTGTTGGTTTAGTTGTCTAAACCTAACTGTTGGTGTTGTTGTCTAAACCTAACTGTTGGTTTAGTTGTCTGAACCTAACTGTTGTTGTCTAAACCTAACTGTTGGTTTAGTTGTCTAAACCTAACTGTTGGTTTAGTTGTCTAAACCTAACTGTTGTTGTCTAAACCTAACTGTTGGTTTAGTTGTCTGAACCTAACTGTTGGTGTTGTTGTCTAAACCTAACTGTTGGTTTAGTTGTCTGAACCTAACTGTTGGTGTTGTTGTCTAAACCTAACTGTTTATTTAGTTGTCTAAACCTAACTGTTGGTTTCGTTGTCCAAACCTAACTGTTGGTGTTGTTGTCTAAACCTAACTGTTGATTTAGTTGTCTAAACCTAACTGTTGGTGTTGATGTCTAAACCTAACTGTTGGTGTTGATGTCTAAACCTAACTGTTGGTGTTGTTGTCTAAACCTAACTGTTGGTTTAGTTGTCTAAACCTAACTGTTGTTGTCTAAACCTAACTGTTGGTTTAGTTGTCTCAACCTAACTGTTGGTGTTGTTGTCTAAACCTAACTGTTGGTTTAGTTGTCTGAACCTAACTGTTGGTGTTGTTGTCTAAACCTAACTGTTTATTTAGTTGTCTAAACCTAACTGTTGGTTTCGTTGTCCAAACCTAACTGTTGGTGTTGTTGTCTAAACCTAACTGTTGATTTAGTTGTCTAAACCTAACTGTTGGTGTTGATGTCTAAACCTAACTGTTGGTGTTGATGTCTAAACCTAACTGTTGGTGTTGTTGTCTAAACCTAACTGTTGGTTTAGTTGTCTAAACCTAACTGTTGGTTTAGTTGTCTAAACCTAACTGTTGTTGTCTAAACCTAACTGTTGGTTTAGTTGTCTCAACCTAACTGTTGGTTTATTTGTCTAAACCTAACTGTTGGTTTAGTTGTCTCAACCTAACTGTTGGTTTAGTTGTCTAAACCTAACTGTTGGTTTAGTTGTCTAAACCTAACTGTTGGTTTAGTTGTCTCAACCTAACTGTTGGTGTCTAAACCTAACTGTTGGTTTAGTTGTCTCAACCTAACTGTTGGTGTCTAAACCTAACTGTTGGTTTAGTTGTCTAAACCTAACTGTTGGTTTAGTTGTCTAAACCTAACTGTTGGTTTAGTTGTCTCAACCTAACTGTTGGTGTCTAAACCTAACTGTTGGTTTAGTTGTCTCAACCTAACTGTTGGTGTTGTTGTCTAAACCTAACTGTTGGTTTAGTTGTCTCAACCTAACTGTTGGTGTCTAAACCTAACTGTTGGTTTAGTTGTCTAAACCTAACTGTTGGTGTTGTTGTCTAAACCTAACTGTTGGTTTAGTTGTCTGAACCTAACTGTTGTTGTCTAAACCTAACTGTTGGTTTAGTTGTCTAAACCTAACTGTTGGTTTAGTTGTCTGAACCTAACTGTTGGTGTTGTTGTCTAAACCTAACTGTTGGTTTAGTTGTCTGAACCTAACTGTTGGTGTCTAAACCTAACTGTTGGTTTTGTTGTCTAAACCTAACTGTTGGTGTTGTTGTCTAAACCTAACTGTTGGTTTAGTTGTCTAAACCTAACTGTTGGTGTTGTTGTCTAAACCTAACTGTTGGTTTAGTTGTCTGAACCTAACTGTTGTTGTCTAAACCTAACTGTTTGTTTAGTTGTCTAAACCTAACTGTTGGTTTAGTTGTCTGAACCTAACTGTTGGTGTTGTTGTCTAAACCTAACTGTTGGTTTAGTTGTCTGAACCTAACTGTTGTTGTCTGAACCTAACTGTTGGTTTAGTTGTCTAAACCTAACTGTTGGTTTAGTTGTCCAAACCTAACTGTTGGTTTAGTTGTCTAAACCTAACTGTTGGTTTAGTTGTCTCAACCTAACTGTTGGTTTAGTTGTCTAAACCTAACTGTTGGTTTAGTTGTCTCAACCTAACTGTTGGTTTAGTTGTCTAAACCTAACTGTTGGTTTAGTATTCTCAACCTAACTGTTGGTGTCTAAGCCTAACTGTTGGTTTAGTTGTCTAAACCTAACTGTTGGTGTTGTTGTCTAAACCTAACTGTTTATTTAGTTGTCTGAACCTAACTGATGGTGTTGTTGTCTAAACCTAACTGTTGGTTTAGTTGTCTAAACCTAACTGTTGGTTTAGTTGTCTCAACCTAACTGTTGGTTTAGTTGTCTAAACCTAACTGTTGGTGTTGTTGTCTAAACCTAACTGTTGGTGTTGATGTCTAAACCTAACTGTTGGTGTTGTTGTCTAAACCTAACTGTTGGTTTAGTTGTCTAAACCTAACTGTTGGTTTAGTTGTCTAAACCTAACTGTTGTTGTCTAAACCTCACTGTTGGTTTAGTTGTCTCAACCTAACTGTTGGTTTAGTTGTCTAAACCTAACTGTTGGTTTAGTTGTCTCAACCTAACTGTTGGTTTAGTTGTCTAAACCTAACTGTTGGTTTAGTTGTCTAAACCTAACTGTTGGTGTTGTTGTCTAAACCTAACTGTTGGTTTAGTTGTCTAAACCTAACTGTTGGTTTAGTTATCTAAACCTAACTGTTGGTTTAGTTGTCTAAACCTAACTGTTGTTGTCTAAACCTAACTGTTGGTTTAGTTGTCTCAACCTAACTGTTGGTTTAGTTGTCTAAACCTAACTGTTGGTTTAGTTGTCTCAACCTAACTGTTGGTTTAGTTGTCTAAACCTAACTGTTGGTGTTGTTGTCTAAACCTAACTGTTGGTTTAGTTGTCTAAACCTAACTGTTGGTTTAGTTGTCTCAACCTAACTGTTGGTGTCTAAACCTAACTGTTGGTTTAGTTGTCTAAACCTAACTGTTGGTTTAGTTGTCTAAACCTAACTGTTGGTTTAGTTGTCTCAACCTAACTGTTGGTGTCTAAACCTAACTGTTGGTTTAGTTGTCTCAACCTAACTGTTGGTGTTGTTGTCTAAACCTAACTGTTGGTTTAGTTGTCTCAACCTAACTGTTGGTGTCTAAACCTAACTGTTGGTTTAGTTGTCTAAACCTAACTGTTGGTGTTGTTGTCTAAACCTAACTGTTGGTTTAGTTGTCTGAACCTAACTGTTGTTGTCTAAACCTAACTGTTGGTTTAGTTGTCTAAACCTAACTGTTGGTTTAGTTGTCTGAACCTAACTGTTGGTGTTGTTGTCTAAACCTAACTGTTGGTTTAGTTGTCTGAACCTAACTGTTGGTGTCTAAACCTAACTGTTGGTTTTGTTGTCTAAACCTAACTGTTGGTGTTGTTGTCTAAACCTAACTGTTGGTTTAGTTGTCTAAACCTAACTGTTGGTGTTGTTGTCTAAACCTAACTGTTGGTTTAGTTGTCTGAACCTAACTGTTGTTGTCTAAACCTAACTGTTTGTTTAGTTGTCTAAACCTAACTGTTGGTTTAGTTGTCTGAACCTAACTGTTGGTGTTGTTGTCTAAACCTAACTGTTGGTTTAGTTGTCTGAACCTAACTGTTGTTGTCTGAACCTAACTGTTGGTTTAGTTGTCTAAACCTAACTGTTGGTTTAGTTGTCCAAACCTAACTGTTGGTTTAGTTGTCTAAACCTAACTGTTGGTTTAGTTGTCTCAACCTAACTGTTGGTTTAGTTGTCTAAACCTAACTGTTGGTTTAGTTGTCTCAACCTAACTGTTGGTTTAGTTGTCTAAACCTAACTGTTGGTTTAGTTGTCTAAACCTAACTGTTGGTTTAGTTGTCTCAACCTAACTGTTGGTGTCTAAACCTAACTGTTGGTTTAGTTGTCTCAACCTAACTGTTGGTGTCTAAACCTAACTGTTGGTTTAGTTGTCTAAACCTAACTGTTGGTTTAGTTGTCTAAACCTAACTGTTGGTTTAGTTGTCTCAACCTAACTGTTGGTGTCTAAACCTAACTGTTGGTTTAGTTGTCTCAACCTAACTGTTGGTGTTGTTGTCTAAACCTAACTGTTGGTTTAGTTGTCTCAACCTAACTGTTGGTGTCTAAACCTAACTGTTGGTTTAGTTGTCTAAACCTAACTGTTGGTGTTGTTGTCTAAACCTAACTGTTGGTTTAGTTGTCTGAACCTAACTGTTGTTGTCTAAACCTAACTGTTGGTTTAGTTGTCTAAACCTAACTGTTGGTTTAGTTGTCTGAACCTAACTGTTGGTGTTGTTGTCTAAACCTAACTGTTGGTTTAGTTGTCTGAACCTAACTGTTGGTGTCTAAACCTAACTGTTGGTTTTGTTGTCTAAACCTAACTGTTGGTGTTGTTGTCTAAACCTAACTGTTGGTTTAGTTGTCTAAACCTAACTGTTGGTGTTGTTGTCTAAACCTAACTGTTGGTTTAGTTGTCTGAACCTAACT
The DNA here is from genome assembly GCA_024529925.1 of Ophthalmolycus amberensis. Taxonomy (NCBI): domain Eukaryota; kingdom Metazoa; phylum Chordata; class Actinopteri; order Perciformes; family Zoarcidae; genus Ophthalmolycus; species Ophthalmolycus amberensis. The sequence continues at coordinate 239,002 of JAFEUB010000360.1, forward strand.
GTTGTTGTCTAAACCTAACTGTTTGTTTAGTTGTCTAAACCTAACTGTTGGTTTAGTTGTCTGAACCTAACTGTTGGTGTTGTTGTCTAAACCTAACTGTTGGTTTAGTTGTCTGAACCTAACTGTTGTTGTCTGAACCTAACTGTTGGTTTAGTTGTCTAAACCTAACTGTTGGTTTAGTTGTCCAAACCTAACTGTTGGTTTAGTTGTCTAAACCTAACTGTTGGTTTAGTTGTCTCAACCTAACTGTTGGTTTAGTTGTCTAAACCTAACTGTTGGTTTAGTTGTCTCAACCTAACTGTTGGTTTAGTTGTCTAAACCTAACTGTTGGTTTAGTATTCTCAACCTAACTGTTGGTGTCTAAGCCTAACTGTTGGTTTAGTTGTCTAAACCTAACTGTTGGTGTTGTTGTCTAAACCTAACTGTTTATTTAGTTGTCTGAACCTAACTGATGGTGTTGTTGTCTAAACCTAACTGTTGGTTTAGTTGTCTAAACCTAACTGTTGGTTTAGTTGTCTCAACCTAACTGTTGGTTTAGTTGTCTAAACCTAACTGTTGGTGTTGTTGTCTAAACCTAACTGTTGGTTTAGTTGTCTAAACCTAACTGTTGGTTTAGTTGTCTCAACCTAACTGTTGGTGTCTAAACCTAACTGTTGGTTTAGTTGTCTCAACCTAACTGTTGGTGTCTAAACCTAACTGTTGGTTTAGTTGTCTAAACCTAACTGTTGGTTTTGTTGTCTAAACCTAACTGTTGGTGTTGTTGTCTAAACCTAACTGTTGGTTTAGTTGTCTAAACCTAACTGTTGGTGTTGTTGTCTAAACCTAACTGTTGGTTTAGTTGTCTGAACCTAACTGTTGTTGTCTAAACCTAACTGTTGGTTTAGTTGTCTAAACCTAACTGTTGGTGTTGTTGTCTAAACCTAACTGTTGGTTTAGTTGTCTCAACCTAACTGTTGGTTTAGTTGTCTAAACCTAACTGTTGGTTTAGTTGTCTCAACCTAACTGTTGGTTTAGTTGTCTAAACCTAACTGTTGGTTTAGTTGTCTAAACCTAACTGTTGGTGTTGTTGTCTAAACCTAACTGTTGGTTTAGTTGTCTAAACCTAACTGTTGGTGTTGTTGTCTAAACCTAACTGTTGGTTTAGTTGTCTAAACCTAACTGTTGATTTAGTTGTCTAAACCTAACTGTTGGTGTTGTTGTCTAAACCTAACTGTTGATTTAGTTGTCTAAACCTAACTGTTGGTTTAGTTGTCTGAACCTAACTGTTGGTGTTGTTGTCTAAACCTAACTGTTGGTTTAGTTGTCTGAACCAAACTGTTGTCTAAACCTAACTGTTGGTTTAGTTGTCTAAACCTAACTGTTGTTGTTGTTGTCTAAACCTAACTGTTGGTTTAGTTGTCTAAACCTAACTGTTGGTTTAGTTGTCTGAACCTAACTGTTGTTGTCTAAACCTAACTGTTGGTTTAGTTGTCTAAACCTAACTGTTGGTGTTGTTGTCTAAACCTAACTGTTGGTTTAGTTGTCTGAACCTAACTGTTGTTGTCTAAACCTAACTGTTGGTTTAGTTGTCTAAACCTAACTGTTGGTTTAGTTGTCTAAACCTAACTGTTGTTGTCTAAACCTAACTGTTGGTTTAGTTGTCTGAACCTAACTGTTGGTGTTGTTGTCTAAACCTAACTGTTGGTTTAGTTGTCTGAACCTAACTGTTGGTGTTGTTGTCTAAACCTAACTGTTTATTTAGTTGTCTAAACCTAACTGTTGGTTTCGTTGTCCAAACCTAACTGTTGGTGTTGTTGTCTAAACCTAACTGTTGATTTAGTTGTCTAAACCTAACTGTTGGTGTTGATGTCTAAACCTAACTGTTGGTGTTGATGTCTAAACCTAACTGTTGGTGTTGTTGTCTAAACCTAACTGTTGGTTTAGTTGTCTAAACCTAACTGTTGTTGTCTAAACCTAACTGTTGGTTTAGTTGTCTCAACCTAACTGTTGGTTTAGTTGTCTAAACCTAACTGTTGGTTTAGTTGTCTCAACCTAACTGTTGGTTTAGTTGTCTAAACCTAACTGTTGGTTTAGTTGTCTAAACCTAACTGTTGGTGTTGTTGTCTAAACCTAACTGTTGGTTTAGTTGTCTAAACCTAACTGTTGGTTTAGTTGTCTCAACCTAACTGTTGGTGTCTAAACCTAACTGTTGGTTTAGTTGTCTCAACCTAACTGTTGGTGTTGATGTCTAAACCTAACTGTTGGTGTTGATGTCTAAACCTAACTGTTGGTGTTGTTGTCTAAACCTAACTGTTGGTTTAGTTGTCTAAACCTAACTGTTGGTTTAGTTGTCTAAACCTAACTGTTGTTGTCTAAACCTCACTGTTGGTTTAGTTGTCTCAACCTAACTGTTGGTTTAGTTGTCTAAACCTAACTGTTGGTTTAGTTGTCTCAACCTAACTGTTGGTTTAGTTGTCTAAACCTAACTGTTGGTTTAGTTGTCTAAACCTAACTGTTGGTGTTGTTGTCTAAACCTAACTGTTGGTTTAGTTGTCTAAACCTAACTGTTGGTTTAGTTATCTAAACCTAACTGTTGGTTTAGTTGTCTAAACCTAACTGTTGTTGTCTAAACCTAACTGTTGGTTTAGTTGTCTCAACCTAACTGTTGGTTTAGTTGTCTAAACCTAACTGTTGGTTTAGTTGTCTCAACCTAACTGTTGGTTTAGTTGTCTAAACCTAACTGTTGGTGTTGTTGTCTAAACCTAACTGTTGGTTTAGTTGTCTAAACCTAACTGTTGGTTTAGTTGTCTCAACCTAACTGTTGGTGTCTAAACCTAACTGTTGGTTTAGTTGTCTCAACCTAACTGTTGGTGTCTAAACCTAACTGTTGGTTTAGTTGTCTAAACCTAACTGTTGGTTTTGTTGTCTAAACCTAACTGTTGGTGTTGTTGTCTAAACCTAACTGTTGGTTTAGTTGTCTAAACCTAACTGTTGGTGTTGTTGTCTAAACCTAACTGTTGGTTTAGTTGTCTAAACCTAACTGTTGGTGTTGTTGTCTAAACCTAACTGTTGGTTTAGTTGTCTCAACCTAACTGTTGGTTTAGTTGTCTAAACCTAACTGTTGGTTTAGTTGTCTCAACCTAACTGTTGGTTTAGTTGTCTAAACCTAACTGTTGGTTTAGTTGTCTAAACCTAACTGTTGGTGTTGTTGTCTAAACCTAACTGTTGGTTTAGTTGTCTAAACCTAACTGTTGGTGTTGTTGTCTAAACCTAACTGTTGGTTTAGTTGTCTAAACCTAACTGTTGATTTAGTTGTCTAAACCTAACTGTTGGTGTTGTTGTCTAAACCTAACTGTTGATTTAGTTGTCTGAACCAAACTGTTGTCTAAACCTAACTGTTGGTTTAGTTGTCTAAACCTAACTGTTGTTGTTGTTGTCTAAACCTAACTGTTGGTTTAGTTGTCTAAACCTAACTGTTGGTTTAGTTGTCTGAACCTAACTGTTGTTGTCTAAACCTAACTGTTGGTTTAGTTGTCTAAACCTAACTGTTGGTGTTGTTGTCTAAACCTAACTGTTGGTTTAGTTGTCTGAACCTAACTGTTGTTGTCTAAACCTAACTGTTGGTTTAGTTGTCTAAACCTAACTGTTGGTTTAGTTGTCTAAACCTAACTGTTGTTGTCTAAACCTAACTCTTGGTTTAGTTGTCTGAACCTAACTGTTGGTGTTGTTGTCTAAACCTAACTGTTGGTTTAGTTGTCTGAACCTAACTGTTGGTGTTGTTGTCTAAACCTAACTGTTTATTTAGTTGTCTAAACCTAACTGTTGGTTTCGTTGTCCAAACCTAACTGTTGGTGTTGTTGTCTAAACCTAACTGTTGATTTAGTTGTCTAAACCTAACTGTTGGTGTTGATGTCTAAACCTAACTGTTGGTGTTGATGTCTAAACCTAACTGTTGGTGTTGTTGTCTAAACCTAACTGTTGGTTTAGTTGTCTAAACCTAACTGTTGGTTTAGTTGTCTAAACCTAACTGTTGTTGTCTAAACCTAACTGTTGGTTTAGTTGTCTCAACCTAACTGTTGGTTTAGTTGTCTAAACCTAACTGTTGGTTTAGTTGTCTCAACCTAACTGTTGGTTTAGTTGTCTAAACCTAACTGTTGGTTTAGTTGTCTAAACCTAACTGTTGGTGTTGTTGTCTAAACCTAACTGTTGGTTTAGTTGTCTAAACCTAACTGTTGGTTTAGTTGTCTCAACCTAACTGTTGGTGTCTAAACCTAACTGTTGGTTTAGTTGTCTCAACCTAACTGTTGGTTTAGTTGTCTAAACCTAACTGTTGGTTTAGTTGTCTCAACCTAACTGTTGGTTTAGTTGTCTCAACCTAACTGTTGGTGTCTAAACCTAACTGTTGGTTTAGTTGTCTCAACCTAACTGTTGGTTTAGTTGTCTCAACCTAACTGTTGGTGTCTAAACCTAACTGTTGGTTTAGTTGTCTGAACCTAACTGTTGGTGTTGTTGTCTAAACCTAACTGTTGGTTTAGTTGTCTCAACCTAACTGTTGGTGTCTAAACCTAACTGTTGGTTTAGTTGTCTAAACCTAACTGTTGGTGTTGTTGTCTAAACCTAACTGTTGGTTTAGTTGTCTGAACCTAACTGTTGTTGTCTAAACCTAACTGTTGGTTTAGTTGTCTAAACCTAACTGTTGGTTTAGTTGTCTGAACCTAACTGTTGGTGTTGTTGTCTAAACCTAACTGTTGGTTTAGTTGTCTGAACCTAACTGTTGGTGTCTAAACCTAACTGTTGGTTTTGTTGTCTAAACCTAACTGTTGGTGTTGTTGTCTAAACCTAACTGTTGGTTTAGTTGTCTAAACCTAACTGTTGGTGTTGTTGTCTAAACCTAACTGTTGGTTTAGTTGTCTCAACCTAACTGTTGGTTTAGTTGTCTAAACCTAACTGTTGGTTTAGTTGTCTAAACCTAACTGTTGGTTTAGTTGTCTCAACCTAACTGTTGGTGTCTAAACCTAACTGTTGGTTTAGTTGTCTGAACCTAACTGTTGGTGTTGTTGTCTAAACCTAACTGTTGGTTTAGTTGTCTCAACCTAACTGTTGGTGTCTAAACCTAACTGTTGGTTTAGTTGTCTAAACCTAACTGTTGGTGTTGTTGTCTAAACCTAACTGTTGGTTTAGTTGTCTAAACCTAACTGTTGGTGTTGTTGTCTAAACCTAACTGTTGGTTTAGTTGTCTCAACCTAACTGTTGGTTTAGTTGTCTAAACCTAACTGTTGGTTTAGTTGTCTAAACCTAACTGTTGGTTTAGTTGTCTCAACCTAACTGTTGGTGTCTAAACCTAACTGTTGGTTTAGTTGTCTAAACCTAACTGTTGGTTTAGTTGTCTAAACCTAACTGTTGGTTTTGTTGTCTAAACCTAACTGTTGGTTTAGTTGTCTCAACCTAACTGTTGGTTTAGTTGTCTAAACCTAACTGTTGGTTTAGTTGTCTAAACCTAACTGTTGGTGTTGTTGTCTAAACCTAACTGTTGGTTTAGTTGTCTAAACCTAACTGTTGGTGTTGTTGTCTAAACCTAACTGTTGGTTTAGTTGTCTAAACCTAACTGTTGATTTAGTTGTCTAAACCTAACTGTTGGTGTTGTTGTCTAAACCTAACTGTTGATTTAGTTGTCTAAACCTAACTGTTGGTGTTGTTGTCGAAACCTAACTGTTGGTGTTGTTGTCTAAACCTAACTGTTTATTTAGTTGTCTAAACCTAACTGTTGGTGTTGTTGTCTAAACCTAACTGTTGGTTTAGTTGTCTAAACCTAACTGTTGGTGTTGTTGTCTAAACCTAACTGTTGATTTAGTTGTCTAAACCTAACTGTTGGTGTTGATGTCTAAACCTAACTGTTGGTGTTGTTGTCTAAAGCTAACTGTTGGTGTTGATCTCTAAACCTAACTGTTGGTTTTGTTGTCTAAACCTAACTGTTGGTGTTGTTGTCTAAAGCTAACTGTTGGTGTTGTTGTCTAAACCTAACTATTGGTTTTGTTGTCTAAAGCTAACTGTTGGTGTTGTTGTCTAAACCTAACTGTTAGTTTTGTTGTCTAAACCTAACTGTTGGTTTAGTTGTCTCAACCTAACTGTTGGTGTCTAAACCTAACTGTTGGTTTTGTTGTCTAAACCTAACTGTTGGTGTTGTTGTCTAAACCTAACTGTTGGTTTAGTTGTCTAAACCTAACTGTTGGTTTAGTTGTCTGAACCTAACTGTTGTTGTCGAAACCTAACTGTTGGTTTAGTTGTCTGAACCTAACTGTTGTTGTCGAAACCTAACTGTTGGTTTAGTTGTCTAAACCTAACTGTTGGTTTAGTTGTCGAATCCTAACTGTTGGTTTAGTTGTCTAAACCTAACTGTTGGTTTAGTTGTCTAAACCTAACTGTTGGTGTTGTTGTCTAAACCTAACTGTTGGTTTAGTTGTCTGAACCTAACTGTTGTTGTCGAAACCTAACTGTTGGTTTAGTTGTCTGAACCTAACTGTTGTTGTCTAAACCTAACTGTTGGTTTAGTTGTCTAAACCTAACTGTTGGTTTAGTTGTCTGAACCTAACTGTTGGTGTTGTTGTCTAAACCTAACTGTTGGTTTAGTTGTCTCAACCTAACTGTTGGTGTCTAAACCTAACTGTTGGTTTAGTTGTCTAAACCTAACTGTTGGTTTAGTTGTCTAAACCTAACTGTTGGTTTAGTTGTCTGAACCTAACTGTTGGTGTTGTTGTCTAAACCTAACTGTTGGTTTAGTTGTCTGAACCTAACTGTTGTTGTCTAAACCTAACTGTTGGTTTAGTTGTCTAAACCTAACTGTTGTTGTTGTTGTCTAAACCTAACTGTTGGTTTAGTTGTCTAAACCTAACTGTTGGTTTAGTTGTCTGAACCTAACTGTTGTTGTCTAAACCTAACTGTTGGTTTAGTTGTCTAAACCTAACTGTTGGTGTTGTTGTCTAAACCTAACTGTTGGTTTAGTTGTCTGAACCTAACTGTTGTTGTCTAAACCTAACTGTTGGTTTAGTTGTCTAAACCTAACTGTTGGTTTAGTTGTCTAAACCTAACTGTTGTTGTCTAAACCTAACTGTTGGTGTTGATGTCTAAACCTAACTGTTGGTGTTGATGTCTAAACCTAACTGTTGGTGTTGTTGTCTAAACCTAACTGTTGGTTTAGTTGTCTAAACCTAACTGTTGGTTTAGTTGTCTAAACCTAACTGTTGTTGTCTAAACCTAACTGTTGGTTTAGTTGTCTCAACCTAACTGTTGGTTTAGTTGTCTAAACCTAACTGTTGGTTTTGTTGTCTCAACCTAACTGTTGGTGTTGTTGTCTAAACCTAACTGTTGGTTTAGTTGTCTAAACTTAACTGTTGGTGTTGTTGTCTAAACCTAACTGTTGGTTTAGTTGTCTGAACCTAACTGTTGTTGTCTAAACCTAACTGTTGGTTTAGTTGTCTAAACCTAACTGTTGGTTTAGTTGTCTGAACCTAACTGTTGGTGTTGTTGTCTAAACCTAACTGTTGGTTTAGTTGTCTGAACCTAACTGTTGTTGTCTGAACCTAACTGTTGGTTTAGTTGTCTAAACCTAACTGTTGGTTTAGTTGTCCAAACCTAACTGTTGGTTTAGTTGTCTAAACCTAACTGTTGGTTTAGTTGTCTCAACCTAACTGTTGGTTTAGTTGTCTAAACCTAACTGTTGGTTTAGTTGTCTCAACCTAACTGTTGGTTTAGTTGTCTAAACCTAACTGTTGGTTTAGTTGTCTCAACCTAACTGTTGGTGTCTAAGCCTAACTGTTGGTTTAGTTGTCTAAACCTAACTGTTGGTGTTGTTGTCTAAACCTAACTGTTTATTTAGTTGTCTAAACCTAACTGTTGGTGTTGTTGTCTAAACCTAACTGTTGGTTTAGTTGTCTAAACCTAACTGTTGGTGTTGTTGTCTAAACCTAACTGTTGGTTTAGTTGTCTGAACCTAACTGTTGTTGTCTAAACCTAACTGTTGGTTTAGTTGTCTAAACCTAACTGTTGGTTTAGTTGTCTAAACCTAACTGTTGGTTTAGTTGTCTGAACCTAACTGTTGGTGTTGTTGTCTAAACCTAATTGTTGGTTTAGTTGTCTAAACCTAACTGTTGGTTTTGTTGTCTAAACCTAACTGTTGGTGTTGTTGTCTAAACCTAACTGTTGGTTTAGTTGTCTAAACCTAACTGTTGGTGTTGTTGTCTAAACCTAACTGTTGGTTTAGTTGTCTGAACCTAACTGTTGGTTTAGTTGTCTAAACCTAACTGTTGGTGTTGTTGTCTAAACCTAACTGTTGGTTTAGTTGTCTAAACCTAACTGTTGGTGTTGTTGTCTAAACCTAACTGTTGGTTTAGTTGTCTAAACCTAACTGTTGGTTTAGTTGTCTAAACCTAACTGTTGATTTAGTTGTCTAAACCTAACTGTTGGTGTTGTTGTCTAAACCTAACTGTTGATTTAGTTGTCTAAACCTAACTGTTGGTGTTGTTGTCGAAACCTAACTGTTGGTGTTGTTGTCTAAACCTAACTGTTGGTGTTGTTGTCTAAACCTAACTGTTGATTTAGTTGTCTAAACCTAACTGTTGGTGTTGTTGTCTAAACCTAACTGTTGGTTTAGTTGTCTAAACCTAACTGTTGGTGTTGTTGTCTAAACCTAACTGTTTATTTAGTTGTCTAAACCTAACTGTTGGTGTTGTTGTCTAAACCTAACTGTTGGTTTAGTTGTCTAAACCTAACTGTTGGTGTTGTTGTCTAAACCTAACTGTTGATTTAGTTGTCTAAACCTAACTGTTGGTGTTGATGTCTAAACCTAACTGTTGGTGTTGTTGTCTAAAGCTAACTGTTGGTGTTGATCTCTAAACCTAACTGTTGGTTTTGTTGTCTAAACCTAACTGTTGGTGTTGTTGTCGAAACCTAACTGTTGGTGTTGTTGTCTAAACCTAACTGTTGGTGTTGTTGTCTAAACCTAACTGTTGGTTTAGTTGTCTGAACCTAACTGTTGTTGTCTAAACCTAACTGTTGGTTTAGTTGTCTAAACCTAACTGTTGGTTTAGTTGTCTGAACCTAACTGTTGGTGTTGTTGTCTAAACCTAACTGTTGGTTTAGTTGTCTGAACCTAACTGTTGTTGTCTGAACCTAACTGTTGGTTTAGTTGTCTAAACCTAACTGTTGGTTTAGTTGTCCAAACCTAACTGTTGGTTTAGTTGTCTAAACCTAACTGTTGGTTTAGTTGTCTCAACCTAACTGTTGGTTTAGTTGTCTAAACCTAACTGTTGGTTTAGTTGTCTCAACCTAACTGTTGGTTTAGTTGTCTAAACCTAACTGTTGGTTTAGTTGTCTCAACCTAACTGTTGGTGTCTAAGCCTAACTGTTGGTTTAGTTGTCTAAACCTAACTGTTGGTGTTGTTGTCTAAACCTAACTGTTTATTTAGTTGTCTAAACCTAACTGTTGGTGTTGTTGTCTAAACCTAACTGTTGGTTTAGTTGTCTAAACCTAACTGTTGGTGTTGTTGTCTAAACCTAACTGTTGGTTTAGTTGTCTGAACCTAACTGTTGTTGTCTAAACCTAACTGTTGGTTTAGTTGTCTAAACCTAACTGTTGGTTTAGTTGTCTAAACCTAACTGTTGGTTTAGTTGTCTGAACCTAACTGTTGGTGTTGTTGTCTAAACCTAATTGTTGGTTTAGTTGTCTAAACCTAACTGTTGGTTTTGTTGTCTAAACCTAACTGTTGGTGTTGTTGTCTAAACCTAACTGTTGGTTTAGTTGTCTAAACCTAACTGTTGGTGTTGTTGTCTAAACCTAACTGTTGGTTTAGTTGTCTGAACCTAACTGTTGGTTTAGTTGTCTAAACCTAACTGTTGGTGTTGTTGTCTAAACCTAACTGTTGGTTTAGTTGTCTAAACCTAACTGTTGGTGTTGTTGTCTAAACCTAACTGTTGGTTTAGTTGTCTAAACCTAACTGTTGGTTTAGTTGTCTAAACCTAACTGTTGATTTAGTTGTCTAAACCTAACTGTTGGTGTTGTTGTCTAAACCTAACTGTTGGTTTTGTTGTCTAAACCTAACTGTTTATTTAGTTGTCTAAACCTAACTGTTGGTGTTGTTGTCTAAACCTAACTGTTGGTTTAGTTGTCTAAACCTAACTGTTGGTGTTGTTGTCTAAACCTAACTGTTTATTTAGTTGTCTAAACCTAACTGTTGGTGTTGTTGTCTAAACCTAACTGTTGGTTTAGTTGTCTAAACCTAACTGTTGGTGTTGTTGTCTAAACCTAACTGTTGATTTAGTTGTCTAAACCTAACTGTTGGTGTTGATGTCTAAACCTAACTGTTGGTGTTGTTGTCTAAAGCTAACTGTTGGTGTTGATCTCTAAACCTAACTGTTGGTTTTGTTGTCTAAACCTAACTGTTGGTGTTGTTGTCGAAACCTAACTGTTGGTGTTGTTGTCTAAACCTAACTGTTGGTGTTGTTGTCTAAACCTAACTGTTGGTTTAGTTGTCTGAACCTAACTGTTGTTGTCTAAACCTAACTGTTGGTTTAGTTGTCTAAACCTAACTGTTGGTTTAGTTGTCTGAACCTAACTGTTGGTGTTGTTGTCTAAACCTAACTGTTGGTTTAGTTGTCTGAACCTAACTGTTGTTGTCTGAACCTAACTGTTGGTTTAGTTGTCTAAACCTAACTGTTGGTTTAGTTGTCCAAACCTAACTGTTGGTTTAGTTGTCTAAACCTAACTGTTGGTTTAGTTGTCTCAACCTAACTGTTGGTTTAGTTGTCTAAACCTAACTGTTGGTTTAGTTGTCTCAACCTAACTGTTGGTTTAGTTGTCTAAACCTAACTGTTGGTTTAGTTGTCTCAACCTAACTGTTGGTGTCTAAGCCTAACTGTTGGTTTAGTTGTCTAAACCTAACTGTTGGTGTTGTTGTCTAAACCTAACTGTTTATTTAGTTGTCTAAACCTAACTGTTGGTGTTGTTGTCTAAACCTAACTGTTGGTTTAGTTGTCTAAACCTAACTGTTGGTGTTGTTGTCTAAACCTAACTGTTGGTTTAGTTGTCTGAACCTAACTGTTGTTGTCTAAACCTAACTGTTGGTTTAGTTGTCTAAACCTAACTGTTGGTTTAGTTGTCTAAACCTAACTGTTGGTTTAGTTGTCTGAACCTAACTGTTGGTGTTGTTGTCTAAACCTAATTGTTGGTTTAGTTGTCTAAACCTAACTGTTGGTTTTGTTGTCTAAACCTAACTGTTGGTGTTGTTGTCTAAACCTAACTGTTGGTTTAGTTGTCTAAACCTAACTGTTGGTGTTGTTGTCTAAACCTAACTGTTGGTTTAGTTGTCTGAACCTAACTGTTGGTTTAGTTGTCTAAACCTAACTGTTGGTGTTGTTGTCTAAACCTAACTGTTGGTTTAGTTGTCTAAACCTAACTGTTGGTGTTGTTGTCTAAACCTAACTGTTGGTTTAGTTGTCTAAACCTAACTGTTGGTTTAGTTGTCTAAACCTAACTGTTGATTTAGTTGTCTAAACCTAACTGTTGGTGTTGTTGTCTAAACCTAACTGTTGATTTAGTTGTCTAAACCTAACTGTTGGTGTTGTTGTCGAAACCTAACTGTTGGTGTTGTTGTCTAAACCTAACTGTTGGTGTTGTTGTCTAAACCTAACTGTTGATTTAGTTGTCTAAACCTAACTGTTGGTGTTGTTGTCTAAACCTAACTGTTGGTTTAGTTGTCTAAACCTAACTGTTGGTGTTGTTGTCTAAACCTAACTGTTTATTTAGTTGTCTAAACCTAACTGTTGGTGTTGTTGTCTAAACCTAACTGTTGGTTTAGTTGTCTAAACCTAACTGTTGGTGTTGTTGTCTAAACCTAACTGTTGATTTAGTTGTCTAAACCTAACTGTTGGTGTTGATGTCTAAACCTAACTGTTGGTGTTGTTGTCTAAAGCTAACTGTTGGTGTTGATCTCTAAACCTAACTGTTGGTTTTGTTGTCTAAACCTAACTGTTGGTGTTGTTGTCGAAACCTAACTGTTGGTGTTGTTGTCTAAACCTAACTGTTGGTGTTGTTGTCTAAACCTAACTGTTGATTTAGTTGTCTAAACCTAACTGTTGGTGTTGTTGTCTAAACCTAACTGTTGGTGTTGTTGTCTAAACCTAACTGTTGGTTTAGTTGTCTAAACCTAACTGTTGGTGTTGTTGTCTAAACCTAACTGTTTATTTAGTTGTCTAAACCTAACTGTTGGTGTTGTTGTCTAAACCTAACTGTTGGTTTAGTTGTCTGAACCTAACTGTTGGTGTTGTTGTCTAAACCTAACTGTTGATTTAGTTGTCTAAACCTAACTGTTGGTGTTGATGTCTAAACCTAACTGTTGGTGTTGTTGTCTAAAGCTAACTGTTGGTGTTGATCTCTAAACCTAACTGTTGGTGTTGTTGTCTAAAGCTAACTGTTGGTGTTGTTGTCTAAACCTAACTGTTGGTTTTGTTGTCTAAAGCTAACTGTTGGTGTTGTTGTCTAAACCTAACTGTTAGTTTTGTTGTCTAAACCTAACTGTTGGTTTAGTTGTCTCAACCTAACTGTTGGTGTCTAAACCTAACTGTTGGTTTTGTTGTCTAAACCTAACTGTTGGTGTTGTTGTCTAAACCTAACTGTTGGTTTAGTTGTCGAAACCTAACTGTTGGTTTAGTTGTCTGAACCTAACTGTTGTTGTCGAAACCTAACTGTTGGTTTAGTTGTCTAAACCTAACTGTTGGTTTCGTTGTCGAATCCTAACTGTTGGTTTAGTTGTCTAAACCTAACTGTTTATTTAGTTGTCTAAACCTAACTGTTGGTGTTGTTGTCTAAACCTAACTGTTGGTTTAGTTGTCTCAACCTAACTGTTGGTGTCTAAACCTAACTGTTGGTTTAGTTGTCTAAACCTAACTGTTGGTGTTGTTGTCTAAACCTAACTGTTGGTTTAGTTGTCTGAACCTAACTGTTGTTGTCTAAACCTAACTGTTGGTTTAGTTGTCTAAACCTAACTGTTGGTTTAGTTGTCTGAACCTAACTGTTGGTGTTGTTGTCTAAACCTAACTGTTGGTTTAGTTGTCTCAACCTAACTGTTGGTGTCTAAACCTAACTGTTGGTTTAGTTGTCTAAACCTAACTGTTGGTTTAGTTGTCTGAACCTAACTGTTGGTGTTGTTGTCTAAACCTAACTGTTGGTTTAGTTGTCTGAACCTAACTGTTGTTGTCTAAACCTAACTGTTGGTTTAGTTGTCTAAACCTAACTGTTGTTGTTGTTGTCTAAACCTAACTGTTGGTTTAGTTGTCTAAACCTAACTGTTGGTTTAGTTGTCTGAACCTAACTGTTGTTGTCTAAACCTAACTGTTGGTTTAGTTGTCTAAACCTAACTGTTGGTGTTGTTGTCTAAACCTAACTGTTGGTTTAGTTGTCTGAACCTAACTGTTGTTGTCTAAACCTAACTGTTGGTTTAGTTGTCTAAACCTAACTGTTGGTTTAGTTGTCTAAACCTAACTGTTGTTGTCTAAACCTAACTGTTGGTTTAGTTGTCTGAACCTAACTGTTGGTGTTGTTGTCTAAACCTAACTGTTGGTTTAGTTGTCTGAACCTAACTGTTGTTGTTGTCTAAACCTAACTGTTTATTTAGTTGTGTAAACCTAACTGTTGGTTTCGTTGTCCAAACCTAACTGTTGGTGTTGTTGTCTAAACCTAACTGTTGATTTAGTTGTCTAAACCTAACTGTTGGTGTTGATGTCTAAACCTAACTGTTGGTGTTGATGTCTAAACCTAACTGTTGGTGTTGTTGTCTAAACCTAACTGTTTGTTTAGTTGTCTAAACCTAACTGTTGGTTTAGTTGTCTAAACCTAACTGTTGTTGTCTAAACCTAACTGTTGGTTTAGTTGTCTCAACCTAACTGTTGGTTTAGTTGTCTAAACCTAACTGTTGGTTTAGTTGTCTCAACCTAACTGTTGGTTTAGTTGTCTAAACCTAACTGTTGGTTTAGTTGTCTAAACCTAACTGTTGGTGTTGTTGTCTAAACCTAACTGTTGGTTTAGTTGTCTAAACCTAACTGTTGGTTTAGTTGTCTCAACCTAACTGTTGGTGTCTAAACCTAACTGTTGGTTTAGTTGTCTCAACCTAACTGTTGGTGTCTCAACCTAACTGTTGGTGTCTAAACCTAACTGTTGGTTTAGTTGTCTGAACCTAACTGTTGGTGTTGTTGTCTAAACCTAACTGTTGGTTTAGTTGTCTCAACCTAACTGTTGGTGTCTAAACCTAACTGTTGGTTTAGTTGTCTAAACCTAACTGTTGGTGTTGTTGTCTAAACCTAACTGTTGGTTTAGTTGTCTGAACCTAACTGTTGTTGTCTAAACCTAACTGTTGGTTTAGTTGTCTAAACCTAACTGTTGGTTTAGTTGTCTGAACCTAACTGTTGGTTTAGTTGTCTAAACCTAACTGTTGGTTTAGTTGTCTGAACCTAACTGTTGTTGTCTAAACCTAACTGTTGGTTTAGTTGTCTAAACCTAACTGTTGGTGTTGTTGTCTAAACCTAACTGTTGGTTTAGGTGTCTGAACCTAACTGTTGTTGTCTAAACCTAACTGTTGGTTTAGTTGTCTAAACCTAACTGTTGGTTTAGTTGTCTAAACCTAACTGTTGTTGTCTAAACCTAACTGTTGGTTTAGTTGTCTGAACCTAACTGTTGGTGTTGTTGTCTAAACCTAACTGTTGGTTTAGTTGTCTGAACCTAACTGTTGTTGTTGTCTAAACCTAACTGTTTATTTAGTTGTCTAAACCTAACTGTTGGTTTCGTTGTCCAAACCTAACTGTTGGTGTTGTCTAAACCTAACTGTTGATTTAGTTGTCTAAACCTAACTGTTGGTGTTGATGTCTAAACCTAACTGTTGGTGTTGATGTCTAAACCTAACTGTTGGTGTTGTTGTCTAAACCTAACTGTTGGTTTAGTTGTCTAAACCTAACTGTTGGTTTAGTTGTCTAAACCTAACTGTTGTTGTCTAAACCTAACTGTTGGTTTAGTTGTCTCAACCTAACTGTTGGTTTAGTTGTCTAAACCTAACTGTTGGTTTAGTTGTCTCAACCTAACTGTTGGTTTAGTTGTCTAAACCTAACTGTTGGTTTAGTTGTCTAAACCTAACTGTTGGTGTTGTTGTCTAAACCTAACTGTTGGTTTAGTTGTCTAAACCTAACTGTTGGTTTAGTTGTCTCAACCTAACTGTTGGTGTCTAAACCTAACTGTTGGTTTAGTTGTCTCAACCTAACTGTTGGTGTCTAAACCTAACTGTTGGTTTAGTTGTCTAAACCTAACTGTTGGTTTAGTTGTCTAAACCTAACTGTTGGTTTAGTTGTCTCAACCTAACTGTTGGTGTCTAAACCTAACTGTTGGTTTAGTTGTCTGAACCTAACTGTTGGTGTTGTTGTCTAAACCTAACTGTTGGTTTAGTTGTCTCAACCTAACTGTTGGTGTCTAAACCTAACTGTTGGTTTAGTTGTCTAAACCTAACTGTTGGTGTTGTTGTCTAAACCTAACTGTTGGTTTAGTTGTCTGAACCTAACTGTTGTTGTCTAAACCTAACTGTTGGTTTAGTTGTCTAAACCTAACTGTTGGTTTAGTTGTCTGAACCTAACTGTTGGTTTAGTTGTCTAAACCCAACTGTTGGTTTAGTTGTCTAAACCTAACTGTTGGTGTTGTTGTCTAAACCTAACTGTTGGTTTAGTTGTCTCAACCTAACTGTTGGTTTAGTTGTCTAAACCTAACTGTTGGTTTAGTTGTCTAAACCTAACTGTTGGTTTAGTTGTCTAAACCTAACTGTTGGTTTAGTTGTCTAAACCTAACTGTTGGTTTAGTTGTCTCAACCTAACTGTTGGTTTAGTTGTCTAAACCTAACTGTTGGTGTAGTTGTCTAAACCTAACTGTTGGTGTTGTTGTCTAAACCTAACTGTTGGTTTAGTTGTCTCAACCTAACTATTGGTTTTGTTGTCTAAACCTAACTGTTGGTTTTGCTGAGGGACACAAATAAAATGGACAATTCGTGTCCCTGAAGATGAAACCAATAGATTGTATTTCATGAATATTTCTCAACCTGCTTTGAGCTTTTCTTGAAGCTGCACATTTGGTCAAACAAGCTGACGGACTCTTCAGGATGCAGAGAACATTACTAATGAAGGTGTAGTTCAACATAAATTAATGAATGTCAGTATTGTATGAATACATTTTACACATTCATGTTCAACAGGACCACAGTGATAGATTCCATATGACATGAACACACTGATCTGAGGTCAGATCACTGACCTGCCTCATGGAGTCTGTTCACTGGGCTCATGTTGTTCTTCACGTCCTCACTGTGTTTGACGTCATGAACCAGCTCCATGAAACTGGTCCTGAGTCAGTTTATCAGGTTTCTGGTGACACACCTGAGCGCCGATCGCTACCAGCGGTGTCAGAGCTGAACTGCAATGTATGCTGGGAAACAGAGACTTCCTGTGAGGTTTGAGCTCAGCCTCTACTGACAGGAAGTGACATCACACAGAGGACGCCTGCAGCTTTAAGAAGAGTGTGAAGAAGCAAACATGACAGTTTGTTTCTGCTGATCTGTGGTCAGAGTGTTGCTGCCTCACAGAGACACAATAAGAGTGCATGATGGGACTGAAGACGCTGCTGCTCGTCTCTCTGCTCGCTGTTCTGGGTAAAAGACTTCCTGTTTCCTTCATTGTGTTTTCATGTTTTAATGTCTGAAGACAAACTGTTGATGATGATGCTTCACTGCAGACTGAGTAGAATTCAGATTCAGTTTCTGAAGTCTCACAAAAGAATCAAAAGTTCAGTTTTGATCCTTCAGCAGAACAGAAAAGGACCTGAACCGTGAAGTCAGGTCGCTTCATTTCAAATCAACAGGAAGTGACTCAAAGGCTCGACAACAAAGAAGCAACAAAGTCTCTCTGTTAAAGAATATTAATGTTTATCAATAAACATCAATATTCTTTATTTCTAGTTCACTTTGATTTCATGTCTAAAGTAAAAAAAACAAAAGTAAATGAGAGAAAGTTCAAATGATTTAACCGTTTCATATATATGTATGTGTGTGTATATATGTGTGTATATTAGGGGTGTAACGGTACGCGTATTCGTATTGAACCGTTCGGTATGAGGCTCACGGTTCGGTACGCATGACGAACCGAATACGTTTTTTTTTAAAAACCTTTATTTAACCAGGTAGTCCCATTGAGATTAAAATCTCTTTTGCAAGATGTAAGTAACAATACAAGATGTAAGCAAGATGTAAGTAACAATACTACATAACATTAAGCAGCAGTTTTTGTTTTTTATGCTTATGTGTTGCTAAGAAGACACCCCAGAAGATGGGTCACTCAGGTATAGTTCCATCATTGTTCAAAGTCAAAGAATAACTTTATGTTAGTTTTAATGAATAAATATATTTTAAAATCAAGTACATTTCTCTGGCATTTATAGTTTTCTACTGTACCGAAACGTACCGATATATATATATGTATATGTATGTATGTATGTATGTATGTATGTGGTATGTATGTATATATGTATATATATGTGTATATATATATATATATATATATATATCCCCCTTCCAGAGCTGATGGTGGCGGCGGGCAGCCATCATGGCCGCTCCATGCCCGGGTCTCCGGTCAACATCAGCAGGAAGGACCGCGGCCTCCGACAGGTCGTCCTCAGCGCCGCCCACTTCTTCAACAACCAATCAAACGACGCCTTCCTCTTCAGACCCTCGGCCGTCCACAGAGCACAGCGGCAGGTAGGACGCAGGTCTGTGGGGGGGGGGTCAAAGGTCAACACCTTCATTTACCTTTAAAACACAGAGTACCGATGATGTCATGAAGTACTTTGAATCGTCACCGGATTGTAATAAATTCTAAATTTTATGGAAACTGAAGTTTTAAGGGTTGTCTGCTCAGTACTACAACATGAACTGTACTGCAGTACAATGTTGAGGTACTTGTACTGTACTCGTGTGTGTTTCAGATCGTTAAGGGGATTCGGTACCTCGTGGACCTGGAGATCTCCAGAACCGTCTGCCGTAAACGAGACAACAACAACAACAACAACCTGTCCAACTGTGACTTCCAGACGGCCGGTCGTCTGCACCAGGTGAGTCTCTGATTTTAGAAATGTGCAGGTACATATTAGAAGAATACTTCCTTTAGTACGAGGTTCTTCTCCACAGTAGGAACAGACCAGCAGCGACCGCTGTGGACGTACTTTAGTCACTAGAGGAGTTAATATCAGTTATATTCAGAATGTAGAACTGAAGCTGTCATCGTTACTCACACCAGACTCCTCACTGAACCAGAGTCTCTGCTCCGCTGCTCCATCGGTTACTTTGAGTTTTAAAGAGTTCAGATTCACCAAAACAGCCAAACTAACCCTTTACAGGATATGTGTTTAAAGTAGGGGTGTAACAATACACGTATTCGTATTGAACCGTTCGGTACGAGGCTCACGGTTCGGTACGCATGACGAACCGAATACGTTTGAATAAAAATTTTAAAAAAATAATAACTTTTAAAAAATACTTTATTTAACCAGGTAGTCCCATTGAGATTAAAATCTCTTTTGCAAGATGTAAGCAACAATACTACATCACATTAAGGAGCAGTTTTTGTTTTTTATGCTTATGTGTTGCTAAGAAGACACCCCAGAAGATGGGTCACTCAGGTATAGTTCCATCATTGTTCAAAGTCAAAGAATAACTTCATGATGTTAGTTGTAATGAATAAATATATTTTAAAATCAAGTACATTTCTCTGGCATTTATAGTTTTCTACTGTACCGAAACGTACCGAACCGTGGCTCCACTGTATCGTACCGAACCGTGAGTTTTGTGAACCGTTACACCCCTAATATAAAGGCTTTTATTGTGAAACTTCCTGTTCTTCCAGACGTTTCAGTGTCACACTGAGGTCTGGGTGGTCCCCTGGCAGAACCAGACCAGGACTCTGCTGTTCCACTGTAGACCCTGAAACAACCAGCCGCCTCAGACCTTCATCATCCTCACCTGTGATGACCTCATCATCCTCACCTGTGATGGTGTCTGACCTGCCCCCCCCCCCCCCCCCGTCTGTAAAACCTTCACACAGAATAAAGTTTGTATATTTCCTGAAACCTGAATCTTTGCTTGTCTTGAGTGCAGATGATGAACAGCCGCCAAAACACACAAACTATCAACATTTTAATTAGTTTTTATATAATTATGACACAAATGTTTAAAACGCAGTAAATCAGCATGTAAAGTCTCACAACAACAACTTACAGATGAATGTTTGAGGTGAAAGAGAGAAATACCACAGACGTTATGTTTCTGATGTGTTTTAATTGGATTTTACAAACAAATACATATTTAAATGAATGGTTTTCATCAAAAAATGCAGATTTCATTCAGCTCAAACAAACATGAGACGGGTTCTATCACTCAAAGGTCTTAGTGCAACAAGAAGAGACTCAACCTGCATTCAGCAGCTCGTCTCAACAACTCAGACCTGAAGAAAATGACAAAACCACCGTCAGCAGCCAAGTTCAGACGTCGGCTCTTTTCTTATAATCACGAGTGCACCGAGTCAGAGTGCGCCGAGTCAGAGTGCACCGAGTCAGAGTACACCGAGTCAGACTGCGCCGAGTCAGACTGCGCCGAGTCAGAGTGCGCCGAGTCAGAGTGCGCCGAGTCAGAGTGCGCCGAGTCAGAGTACGCCGAGTCAGACTGCGCCGAGTCAGAGTGCGCCTAGTCAGAGTGCGCCTAGTCAGAGTACGCCGAGTCAGACTGCGCCGAGTCAGACTGCGCCGAGTCAGACTGCGCCGAGTCAGAGTGCGCCGAGTCAGAGTGCGCCGAGTCAGAGTGCGCCGAGTCAGAGTGCGCCGAGTCAGAGTGCACCGAGTCAGAGTACTACCAGAGCTGGTAGGAAACAGGAAGTACAGATGACAACATGCTAAATACTGTTTACTTTCTAACATGCTAAACATCACTTCTTACGTCCACATCAGAGTTTTAATTACGACTCTGAAGCCGAGAACTCTGATTCGTCTCAATTATACAGAAGTGTCTAAAAACCAAACAAACATCAACGGACGGCTTTCTGCAATTATAAATAATTAGTAACGTGTGAATGTGACGCTCATCCTTTCATTTCCAAAGCTATATTGGATATATTATCTAATATATATTATATATTAAAGTGAGAAATGGCAGCTCATAGCAGTAATAACGCTAACAATGCTAACCGAAACAATTCAGTTAGCTCTGGAGGTAGCGAGATGACCTGCTGTTCGCCTGTTTGTGTATATAAATATACATATATATGTATGTATGTATATATATATGTGTATGTATATTTATGAATTCTATTGAATCATGGAAAGTGTTTAAACGGCGTTCTCCCTGCATGAAGCAATTCTGCTATTTTTATTCACTACTGTAGTTAGTTGGACCAACCCAAGTTAGTTAAGTTGGCCGTAACCCTGAAACCCTTTCATCGTGTTGATATGATGATGATGATATTTTTAATAAGGCTATACTGATGTAGCAGCAGCTTGCTAGCGCTACAATGAGCCACATAGCTTTATTAGCTTGAGCTAGCTAGAGAGCGTTTTTTGTGTCAGCCAGTTATTGCGATTTGTTTTCACCTGTTGGTCAGATTCTAGGATTGGGTCTCGTTGGCCAATCGGACCCTGAGTTTCAGAACCAATATCAAAATAATAATGCTTTGTTCTACAAAACAACGAACAATAACTTTGTCTAAATAAAATACAGACAGAAACTGGAGAGAGATTATAATTTGAATCCAGAAGAATCTGAGCAGACATTTGATCTGATTTGATACTCGGAGCTACAGACACATTTCAGTTGGTGCCGAACCAACGAGTCACGACGTCCCCAAAACAAAACGGCCGACATCGACACAAAGGCAGACAATTTACTGCGACAACCAGGCTCTGCTGCCGGTTCACCCTCTGGAGACCATGAACGTTTGAAATGAATTACGCGTTAATCCCTCAAAATATGTCGAGAAATTTAACTGTGAAACAAGATACTTGACGGACCGCCGTCCGAGTCGGACACACCACCGTGAGACGTTTTGTATTTCACCTGCTGGTGCATCATGACATCACTGTTAAAGAGGAACGCCGTGTCACGGTGTCAGACTTCCTACTGAGCACAAATGTCCGCCTGTGTTTTTAGACCTTGCTCAGGTCGAGTTTGGCGATGTAGGGCGAGCGGAAGGAGCCCAGGTACAGACTCCCATCATGCTCGTGGACTTCGCTAACGTAGGCCGCCACCAGGCCGTTGGGGTCGTGGAAGCTCCGAGTGCAGATGCCGCCGTCATGGAGCTCCGCCACCAGGCTGTACCGAGGGACGAACTTCATCAGCACCTCCTGGCTGAAGAGCTGGAGAGGAGGGAGGAGAAGGAGAGAAGGAAGGGAGTAGTTAGGAAGACACGAGGAAGGATGGAGGGTACAAAGGAGGCGGGAGGAGCTTCGTGTTATTGCATTACACTGTCTGGTGTCTTTTAAAAGGACCTTAATGTCACATTTCACACATAACTTTCTATGACCTTCTGGGTTTCTCCATATTTCCTGTCTGAAGTGCATCTTTTGTACTAAAGTATGTGAAAATACTTTCTGCAATATTCCTGGAAAACATCCAGAGCATTTACAGGTGAGAGTCTGCAGACAGAGCTCTTTCTGGGGACAAGTCATCTTGGTCAACAGGCCAGCCAATGAGAGTACAGGACTCACAAGAGTGCTGTTTCCTGTTATGAGTCATCGAGAATACGGAGGAGTCGAGTCGTCCTCGTCTCTACGAGGACACCTGCGAGTCGTCCTCGTCTCTACGAGGACACCTGCGAGTCGTCCTCGTCTCTACGAGGACACCTGCGAGTCGTTCTCGTCTCTACGAGGACACCTGCGAGTCGTTCTCTCGACGAGGACACCTGCGAGTCGTTCTCTCGACGAGGACACCTGCGAGTCGTCCTCGTCTCTACGAGGACACCTGCGAGTCGTCCTCGTCTCTACGAGGACACCTGCGAGTCGTTCTCGTCTCTACGAGGACACCTGCGAGTCGTCCTCTCCTCTACGAGGACACCTGCGAGTCGTTCTCTCGACGAGGACACCTGCGAGTCGTTCTCTCGACGAGGACACCTGCGAGTCGTCCTCGTCTCTACGAGGACACCTGCGAGTCGTCATCGTCTCTACGAGGACACCTGCGAGTCGTCCTCTCTACGAGGACACCTGCGAGTCGTCCTCTCCTCTACGAGGACACCTGCGAGTCGTTCTCTCGACGAGGACACCTGCGAGTCGTCCTCGTCTCTACGAGGACACCTGCGAGTCGTCATCGTCACTACGAGGACACCTGCGAGTCGTCCTCGTCTCTACGAGGACACCTGCGAGTCGTCATCCTCTCTACGAGGACACCTGCGAGTCGTCCTCTCCTCTACGAGGACACCTGCGAGTCGTCCTCTCTACGAGGACACCTGCGAGTCGTCGTCTCTACGAGGACACCTGCGAGTCGTCGTCTCTACGAGGACACCTGCGAGTCGTCGTCACTACGAGGACACCTGCGAGTCGTTCTCCTCTCTACGAGGACACCTGCGAGTCGTCGTCACTACGAGGACACCTGCGAGTCGTCATCGTCTCTACGAGGACACCTGCGAGTCGTCGTCACTACGAGGACACCTGCGAGTCGTCGTCACTACGAGGACACCTGCGAGTCGTCGTCACTACGAGGACACCTGCGAGTCGTTCTCCTCTCTACGAGGACACCTGCGAGTCGTCATCGTCTCTACGAGGACACCTGCGAGTCGTCATCGTCTCTACGAGGACACCTGCGAGTCGTCGTCTCTACGAGGACACCTGCGAGTCGTCCTCTCCTCTACGAGGACACCTGCGAGTCGTTCTCTCGACGAGGACACCTGCGAGTCGTCCTCGTCTCTACGAGGACACCTGCGAGTCGTCATCGTCTCTACGAGGACACCTGCGAGTCGTCCTCTCTACGAGGACACCTGCGAGTCGTCCTCTCCTCTACGAGGACACCTGCGAGTCGTTCTCTCGACGAGGACACCTGCGAGTCGTCCTCGTCTCTACGAGGACACCTGCGAGTCGTCATCGTCACTACGAGGACACCTGCGAGTCGTCCTCGTCTCTACGAGGACACCTGCGAGTCGTCCTCGTCTCTACGAGGACACCTGCGAGTCGTCATCCTCTCTACGAGGACACCTGCGAGTCGTCCTCTCCTCTACGAGGACACCTGCGAGTCGTCCTCTCTACGAGGACACCTGCGAGTCGTCGTCTCTACGAGGACACCTGCGAGTCGTCGTCTCTACGAGGACACCTGCGAGTCGTCGTCACTACGAGGACACCTGCGAGTCGTTCTCCTCTCTACGAGGACACCTGCGAGTCGTCGTCACTACGAGGACACCTGCGAGTCGTCGTCACTACGAGGACACCTGCGAGTCGTTCTCCTCTCTACGAGGACACCTGCGAGTCGTCGTCACTACGAGGACACCTGCGAGTCGTCGTCACTACGAGGACACCTGCGAGTCGTTCTCCTCTCTACGAGGACACCTGCGAGTCGTCGTCACTACGAGGACACCTGCGAGTCGTCATCGTCTCTACGAGGACACCTGCGAGTCGTCCTCGTCTCTACGAGGACACCTGCGAGTCGTTCTCGTCTCTACGAGGACACCTGCGAGTCGTCCTCTCCTCTACGAGGACACCTGCGAGTCGTTCTCTCGACGAGGACACCTGCGAGTCGTTCTCTCGACGAGGACACCTGCGAGTCGTCCTCGTCTCTACGAGGACACCTGCGAGTCGTCATCGTCTCTACGAGGACACCTGCGAGTCGTCCTCTCTACGAGGACACCTGCGAGTCGTTCTCTCGACGAGGACACCTGCGAGTCGTCCTCGTCTCTACGAGGACACCTGCGAGTCGTCATCGTCACTACGAGGACACCTGCGAGTCGTCCTCGTCTCTACGAGGACACCTGCGAGTCGTCATCCTCTCTACGAGGACACCTGCGAGTCGTCCTCTCCTCTACGAGGACACCTGCGAGTCGTCCTCTCTACGAGGACACCTGCGAGTCGTCCTCTCTACGAGGACACCTGCGAGTCGTCGTCTCTACGAGGACACCTGCGAGTCGTCGTCACTACGAGGACACCTGCGAGTCGTTCTCCTCTCTACGAGGACACCTGCGAGTCGTCGTCACTACGAGGACACCTGCGAGTCGTCGTCACTACGAGGACACCTGCGAGTCGTCATCGTCTCTACGAGGACACCTGCGAGTCGTCATCGTCTCTACGAGGACACCTGCGAGTCGTCGTCTCTACGAGGACACCTGCGAGTCGTCATCGTCTCTACGAGGACACCTGCGAGTCGTCCTCGTCTCTACGAGGACACCTGCGAGTCGTCATCGTCACTACGAGGACACCTGCGAGTCGTCCTCGTCTCTACGAGGACACCTGCGAGTCGTCATCGTTCTCTCGACGAGGACACCTGCGAGTCGTCCTCGTCTCTACGAGGACACCTGCGAGTCGTCATCGTCACTACGAGGACACCTGCGAGTCGTCCTCGTCTCTACGAGGACACCTGCGAGTCGTCATCCTCTCTACGAGGACACCTGCGAGTCGTCCTCTCCTCTACGAGGACACCTGCGAGTCGTCCTCTCTACGAGGACACCTGCGAGTCGTCGTCTCTACGAGGACACCTGCGAGTCGTCGTCTCTACGAGGACACCTGCGAGTCGTCGTCACTACGAGGACACCTGCGAGTCGTTCTCCTCTCTACGAGGACACCTGCGAGTCGTCGTCACTACGAGGACACCTGCGAGTCGTCGTCACTACGAGGACACCTGCGAGTCGTCATCGTCTCTACGAGGACACCTGCGAGTCGTCATCGTCTCTACGAGGACACCTGCGAGTCGTCGTCTCTACGAGGACACCTGCGAGTCGTCATCGTCTCTACGAGGACACCTGCGAGTCGTCGTCTCTACGAGGACACCTGCGAGTCGTTGCCATTGGAAGCCTGGTCCTGGTCTCTCTATGCCTCTCTCTACCTTGAAGATGAATTTCTTGATCCAGGGTCTCTGGGACAGGAAGTCCAGCATGGAGAAGCCGGGGTTCGGCCGCACCGCTGACATGGCCACCCAGTAACCTCCAGTCGAGCTTGGACGAATGTTGTCGGGAAAACCGGGCAGGTTGTCAATGAAGGTGTCCATCCCGCCCTTGTTTAGACCAGCAACATGGACTCTGATGTGGAAACACACAGACACAGTTCACAGAAGCAGTTTAATGACCTCATTTTGTCCCAAATCTCAACTCCGGGTCTTTGGGGGGCGATACGACTACAGTTCACAATCAAGAGACGCCAGCCTCCATACAATATAAATGGTTCATTAAATAATGTAATAATAAGCAGATATAAGTCTTATTTAATGTATTCATCTACATCTATAACTCCATCAGTATTATAATATCATAAAACACAGCTGTAATAATACGACGAGATGTCTTCATGGAAGAAGTTTTAATATTTGTATTCATCTGATTTGTTAAGTACTTAATGGTAGAACGTTTCATTTTATCATTTTATTTTATTTACTTATATTCCTTTATGTTTGTAGTACTTCATTTTAGAACGTTATGTTTCATCTTATTTTAGTGTGTGAAGCACCTAGTATTGGAACTTTTCCTTGTATTTTTTATACTCCATGTCGGACTTTCTATTTTATGAAATTGTATAAAACTTTATTTAGTATCTTTATTTTACAATATAGTTCAATAAACATATTTTATTTAGTCTAAACGTGTCCTATTGGATACATAGTTAACTATAAATGGAGTCAGGTGGGTTTACCTGCGTATCCGGGCCATGGTGGTCTCCGCCACCAGCACCGACTCCTCGTCAGGAAGCAGCTGGATGCCGTTTGGGAAGCGAAGGTTCTCCATCACCACCGTCAGCTCTCTGCTCTCAGTGTCGTACTCCAACACTCTGACAGGAGACAACACAACATCGCTGTTATCACACCACGGGGGGCTTTTAATGTGAAACAGAGACAGGAAGTCAGTTTCTTCAACAGGGAGATTTAGAATGTCAAAATAAAATCAATCAATCTCCGATCTCTTCCGGTGAACGATCTCCGATCTCTTCCGGTGAACGATCTCCGATCTCTTCAGGTGAACGATCTCCGATCTCTTCAGGTGAATGATCTCCGATCTCTTCAATTGAATGATCTCCGATCTCTTCAGGTGAATGATCTCTGATCTCTTCAATTGAATGATCTCCGATCTCTTCAATTGAATGATCTCCGATCTCTTCAGGTGAATGATCTCCGATCTCTTTAATTGAATGATCTCCGATCTCTTCAGGTGAATGATCTCCGATCTCTTCAGGTGAATGATCTCCGATCTCTTCAATTGAATGATCTCCGATCTCTTCAGGTGAATGATCTCTGATCTCTTCAGGTGAATGATCTCCGATCTCTCCAGGTGAATGATCTCTGATCTCTCCAGGTGAATGATCTCTGATCTCTTCAGGTGAATGATCTCTTCAGGTGAATGATCTCTGATCTCTTCAGGTGAATGATCTCCGATCTCTTCAGGTGAATGATCTCCGATCTCTCCAGGTGAATGATCTCTGATCTCTCCAGGTGAATGATCTCTGATCTCTTCAGGTGAATGATCTCTTCAGGTGAATGATCTCTGATCTCTTCAGGTGAATGATCTCTGATCTCTTCAGGTGAATGATCTCTGATCTCTCCAGGTGAATGATCTCTCCAGGTGAATGATCTCTGATCTCTTCAGGTGAATGATCTCTGATCTCTTCAGGTGAATGATCTCTGATCTCTTCAGGTGAATGATCTCTGATCTCTCCAGGTGAATAATCTCTTCAGGTGAATGATCTCTGATCTCTCCAGGTGAATGATCTCCGATCTCTTCAGGTGAATGATCTCTTCAGGTGAATGATCTCTGATCTCTTCAGGTGAATGATCTCTGATCGCTTCAGGTGAATGATCTCTGATCGCTTCAGGTGAATGATCTCTTCAGGTGAATGATCTCCGATCTCTTCAGGTGAATGATCTCCGATCTCTTCAGGTGAATGATCTCTTCAGGTGAATGATCTCCGATCTCTTCAGGTGAATGATCTCCGATCTCTTCAGGTGAATGATCTCCGATCTCTTCAGGTGAATGATCTCTTCAGGTGAATGATCTCTGATCTCTTCAGGTGAATGATCTCCGATCTCTTCAATTGAATGATCTCCGATCTCTTCAGGTGAATGATCTCCGATCTCTTCAGGTGAATGATCTCCGATCTCTTCAGGTGAATGATCTCCGATCTCTTCAATTGAATGATCTCCGATCTCTTCAATTGAATGATCTCCGATCTCTTCAGGTGAATGATCTCTGATCTCTTCAGGTGAATGATCTCCGATCTCTCCAGGTGAATGATCTCTGATCTCTCCAGGTGAATGATCTCTGATCTCTTCAGGTGAATGATCTCTTCAGGTGAATGATCTCTGATCTCTTCAGGTGAATGATCTCTGATCTCTTCAGGTGAATGATCTCCGATCTCTTCAGGTGAATGATCTCCGATCTCTCCAGGTGAATGATCTCTGATCTCTCCAGGTGAATGATCTCTGATCTCTTCAGGTGAATGATCTCTTCAGGTGAATGATCTCTTCAGGTGAATGATCTCTGATCTCTTCAGGTGAATGATCTCTTCAGGTGAATGATCTCTTCAGGTGAATGATCTCTCCAGGTGAATGATCTCTTCAGGTGTATGATCTCTTCAGGTGAATTATCTCCGATCTCTCCAGGTGAATGATCTCCGATCTCTTCAGGTGAATGATCTCTGATCTCTTCAGGTGAATGATCTCTGATCTCTTCAGGTGAATGATCTCTGATCTCTTCAGGTGAATGATCTCTGATCTCTCCAGGTGAATGATCTCTTCAGGTGAATGATCTCTGATCTCTTCAGGTGAATGATCTCTGATCTCTCCAGGTGAATGATCTCTCCAGGTGAATGATCTCTGATCTCTTCAGGTGAATGATCTCTGATCTCTTCAGGTGAATGATCTCTGATCTCTTCAGGTGAATCTCTGATCTCTCCAGGTGAATGATCTCTTCAGGTGAATGATCTCTGATCTCTCCAGGTGAATGATCTCAGATCTCTTCAGGTGAATGATCTCTTCAGGTGAATGATCTCAGATCTCTTCAGGTGAATGATCTCTTCAGGTGAATGATCTCTGATCTCTTCAGGTGAATGATCTCAGATATCTTCAGGTGAATGATCTCTTCAGGTGAATGATCTCAGATATCTTCAGGTGAATGATCTCTTCAGGTGAATCTCAGATCTCTTCAGGTGAATGATCTCTTCAGGTGAATGATCTCAGATCTCTTCAGGTGAATGATCTCTTCAGGTGAATGATCTCAGATCTCTTCAGGTGAATGATCTCTTCAGGTGAATGATCTCTGATCTCTTCAGGTGAATGATCTCTTCAGGTGAATGATCTCAGATATCTTCAGGTGAATGATCTCTTCAGGTGAATGATCTCAGATCTCTTCAGGTGAATGATCTCTTCAGGTGAATGATCTCAGATCTCTTCAGGTGAATGATCTCTTCAGGTGAATGATCTCTGATCTCTTCAGGTGAATGATCTCTCGTCGTACCGTCCGTCGGCCGTGGCCTCCATGATGAGGTGCAGGTAGTCTCTGCGCTGCCACCTGCTGCTGGAGTCGGTGAAGTAAAGCTTCTTCCCGTCCTGAGTCACCGCCACGTCGTTGATGAACGACAGCTTCCTGCCGGCGACCACCTGACCCCCCGACACCAACCGGGTCGCCTCACCTGAAACAAAGAATCACGAGAGCGTCTCAGTATCCAGGTTTCATCCACCAGTGTTATGTAGTTCATGGAGATGAGCAGCAGCTGGAAAACCATTAAGCCACAGAAGAAGAAGAGGATGTAAATACTTCATGTTCCTCATCGTTTATTCCATTTTACTTTATTGACACACCAACTTTTACACCTCAGACAAGAGGAACTTCAAGATTTTACTATTTTATTTTTAGGCATAAAAACTATCAGAGCGTTTAATATTACGTAGTCACATCTTATGTATATTCATTTTCTGTTCTCTATAATATTGTGACATTTTAACATTATTTAGGTAAATCAAATATAAATTACTATGTATAATATTAATTATCTCCGTTATGTTTGTGTGTTTTTTAAAATTGTGCAAATAAATTAAACTAAACTGGATGGAAACGCAGATATTTATAATCTCCAAAGGAAATGTTCACAAACTGATTCCTCTTCACAGAGTTTAAAACCAAACCAAAGATCATTTAGCTTAGTTTATTATATAGTTCATAGTTTCTGAACGTTGATGTTTTTATGAGGAGAACAAGAATTGATGAGCTGAGAGAATGAACTTGTGAGTCGGAACGAAGCAGGAAGGAGGAGGAGAAGAAGAAGAAGAAGAAGAAGAAGAAGGAGGAGGAGGAGAAGATGGAGAATGAAGGAGAAGAAGAAGAAGAAGATGGAGAATGAAGAAGAAGGAGAAGGAAGAGAAGAAGAAGATGGAGAATGAAGGAGGAGAAGAAGAAGAAGAAGAAGATGGAGAATGAAGAAGAAGGAGAAGAATGAGAAGAATAAGATGGAAAATGGAGAAGAAGAAGAAGAAGTAGAAGAAGAAGATGGAGAATGAAGGAGAAGGAGAGGAAGAAGGAGAAGAATGAGGAGGAGGAGAAGATGGAGAATGAAGGAGAAGAAGAAGAAGAAGAAGAAGATGGAGAATGAAGGAGAAGAAGAAGAAGAAGAAGATGGAGAAGAAGAAGATGGAGAATGAAGGAGAAGAAGATGGAGAATGAAGGAGGAGAAGAAGGAGAAGAAGGAGAAGAAGAAGAAGAAGATGGAGAATGAAGGAGAAGAAGAAAGAGAAGAATGAGAAGAATAAGATGGAGAATGAAGGAGAAGAAGAAGGAGAATGAAGGAGAAGGAGAAGAAGAAGTAGAAGAAGATGGAGAATGAAGGAGGAGGAGAAGAAGAAGGAGAATGAAGGAGAAGAAGAAGAAGTAGAAGAAGAAGAAGATGGAGAATGAAGGAGGAGGAGAAGAAGATGGAGAATGAAGGAGAAGAAGAAGAAGATGGAGAATGAAGGAGAAGAAGAAGAAGATGGAGAATGAAGGAGAAGAAGATGGAGAATGAAGGAGAAGAAGAAGAAGATGGAGAATGAAGGAGAAGAAGATGGAGAATGAAGGAGAAGAAGAAAGAGAAGAATGAGAAGAATAAGATGGAGAATGAAGGAGAAGAAGAAGGAGAATGAAGGAGAAGGAGAAGAAGAAGTAGAAGAAGATGGAGAATGAAGGAGGAGGAGAAGAAGAAGAAGGAGAATGAAGGAGAAGAAGAAGAAGTAGAAGAAGAAGAAGATGGAGAATGAAGGAGGAGGAGAAGAAGATGGAGAATGAAGGAGAAGAAGAAGAAGATGGAGAATGAAGGAGAAGAAGAAGAAGATGGAGAATGAAGGAGAAGAAGAAGAAGATGGAGAATGAAGGAGAAGAAGATGGAGAATGAAGGAGGAGAAGAAGAAGTAGAAGAAGAAGAAGATGGAGAATGAAGGAGAAGGAGAGGAAGAAGTAGAAGAAGAAGAAGATGGAGAATGAAGGAGGAGAAGAAGAAGAAGTAGAAGAAGAAGGAGAATGAAGGAGAAGGAGAGGAAGAAGTAGAAGAAGAAGAAGATGGAGAATGAAGGAGGAGAAGAAGAAGAAGTAGAAGAAGAAGAAGATGGAGAATGGAGGAGAAGAAGGAGAAGAAGGAGAAGAAGAAGATGGAGAATGAAGGAGAAGAAGAAGAAGATGGAGAATGAAGGAGAAGAAGAAGAAGATGGAGAATGAAGGAGGAGGAGAAGAAGATGGAGAATGAAGGAGAAGAAGAAGAAGATGGAGAATGAAGGAGAAGAAGAAGAAGATGGAGAATGAAGGAGAAGAAGATGGAGAATGAAGGAGAAGAAGAAGAAGATGGAGAATGAAGGAGAAGGAGAAGAAGAAGAAGATGGAGAATGAAGGATAAGAAGAAGAATGTCCAGCAGCACTCTCTCACCTGTGGTGGGGTTCACCTGGAACAGACCCAGGTAGGCGTCGGCCACAAACAGAGTCCCGTTGGGTCCGACTCGGATCCCCAACGGCCTCCCACAGCTGGACTCCTCCTCCCTGGAGCCTGCAGGAGAATAACACCCGACCGTCATCTCCTCTCAGAGGAAACACTTCATTCACGAAACAGAGACTTCAAACACGTGTTTAAATTTAACAATGAAACAAACAAATCACCATGAGAGCGTCCTGCAGACCTGAACGTTATGAAGAAGAGAAACAGCTGAGAGCCTGAGAGACGACTGCTGTGCAACTAAGATAAACTAAACCCAATGAAACTAAACTTCACTCCACATGAAAACTAAAGTGAACTGAATGAAACGAAAGAAACAACCATGAGAGCGTCTTAACGTCATTAAGAGCAGAAACAGACGACTTGTTGGATTCATAGTCGGTGTCATGAAAGAGAGGAAGACGCTCACTGGACCAGTTCGTCTGGTATTGCTGTCACAGTTCAGACACTTTATTGTTTACATAATCTGTGAGCTTCCTGTTTGAAGACCCGCCACAATAAGTTCATTTTAAACCTCAGTGAGACTTGAAGTTCTTCCAGAATAAAACGTCTTCTTCCCTGAACTCACTTCCTGTTTCACAATAAATAAAGGTCTCTTGTGGTTGGTAGCCCTCCTTTAGAGTTCAGAGTTTGTGTTCTCTGGACGTCACGTGTTTGATCTCTGAGCTCTTGGTGGGTTTGGTGGAACAGGAAGCAGAAGTCAGAGCAGGTCTCAACGTGTCACTTCATTTGTTCACTCGGCGGTTGAGAAACTCAACGTTAAAAACTCCAGAGAGGAAACATGAGAGCAGCTTCGAGGTCAGTGCCTTGCTCAAAGGCACACTGACTGAAGACTGTGTGTTACAACTGAGTGAAGAGCAGCAGACACTTTATACCCCAGACACCATTTTACCGAAACTAAACTTCACTAAACTAAACTAAACCACACATACAAACTTAACTCGACTGAACTAAACTTAAAAAGTGAACTAAAATAAACTAAACTGAATTAAACTAAACTATGGTTTCACTTTTTTGTTGGTTTATAAACCTTGAATTAAACTAAACATTAAATCAAAACAAACTGAATCTTAAACTAAAGCTAAATTTAAAGGAGCAATATCCGATCATTAGATATCTCCCAATCTTGCACCTTTATGTAAAATGAATTTAAAACTAATCCTAAACTTAAATCAAGTGCTTCTCTCACCACAGGGAAGTTTCCCGAGTCTCGTCAACGTGTGAATTCTTCGACCAATCAGCTTCACGATCTTCCCGTCAGCTGTTCCTGCATACAGAACATCTGCAGACAGAAGAGACGAACATCTGTCAGCTCTAGTCATCGTCCAGCTTTAAACTAAATAAAACTCATTTATTATGATCTTAAAACTTGACTTTCAGATCCACATGAACCATTTCACAATGAGGTCAGAGTGACTCAGACGCTGACCTCTGACCTCTGTCTGTTTAATCAGCTGGAAACCAAACTGATGAACTCTGATGAAACATTTTCACAAGTTGGTTTCTCCACAAACGGCAGCAGAGTTAGAGGGTCAGTGTGTTTCTTTTCCACTGTTAACCACTATCACATTTTACCTAAACTAGAGTTAAACTAAACTAGAGTTAACCACTGTCACATTTTACCTAAACTAGAGTTAAACTAAACTAGAGTTAACCACTGTCACATTTTACCTAAACTAGAGTTAAACTAAACTAGAGTTAACCACTGTCACATTTTACCTAAACTAGAGTTAAACTAAACTAGAGTTAACCACTGTCACATTTTACCTAAACTAGAGTTAAACTAAACTAGAGTTAACCTAAACTAGAGTTAACCACTGTCACATTTACCTAAACTAGAGTTAAACTAAACTAGAGTTAACCACTGTCACATTTTACCTAAACTAGAGTTAAACTAAACTAGAGTTAACCACTGTCACATTTTACCTAAACTAGAGTTAAACTAAACTAGAGTTAACCACTGTCACATTTTACCTAAACTAGAGTTAAACTAAACTAGAGTTAACCTAAACTAGAGTTAACCACTGTCACATTTACCTAAACTAGAGTTAAACTAAACTAGAGTTAACCACTGTCACATTTTACCTAAACTAGAGTTAAACTAAACTAGAGTTAACCACTGTCACATTTTACCTAAACTAGAGTTAAACTAAACTAGAGTTAACCACTGTCACATGTTACCTAAACTAGAGTTAAACTAAACTAGAGTTAACCTAAACTAGAGTTAACCACTGTCACATTTACCTAAACTAGAGTTAAACTAAACTAGAGTTAACCACTGTCACATTTTACCTAAACTAGAGTTAAACTAAACTAGAGTTAACCACTGTCACATTTTACCTAGAGTTAAACTAAACTAGAGTTAAACTAAACTAGAGTTAACCACTGTCACATTTTACCTAAACTAGAGTTAAACTAAACTAGAGTTAACCACTGTCACATTTTACCTAAACTAGAGTTAAACTAAACTAGAGTTAACCACTGTCACATTTTACCTAAACTAGAGTTAAACTAAACTAGAGTTAACCTAAACTAGAGTTAACCACTGTCACATTTACCTAAACTAGAGTTAAACTAAACTAGAGTTAACCACTGTCACATTTTACCTAAACTAGAGTTAAACTAAACTAGAGTTAACCACTGTCACATTTTACCTAAACTAGAGTTAAACTAAACTAGAGTTAACCACTGTCACATTTTACCTAAACTAGAGTTAAACTAAACTAGAGTTAACCTAAACTAGAGTTAACCACTGTCACATTTACCTAAACTAGAGTTAAACTAAACTAGAGTTAACCACTGTCACATTTTACCTAAACTAGAGTTAAACTAAACTAGAGTTAACCACTGTCACATTTTACCTAAACTAGAGTTAAACTAAACTAGAGTTAACCACTGTCACATGTTACCTAAACTAGAGTTAAACTAAACTAGAGTTAACCTAAACTAGAGTTAACCACTGTCACATTTACCTAAACTAGAGTTAAACTAAACTAGAGTTAACCACTGTCACATTTTACCTAAACTAGAGTTAAACTAAACTAGAGTTAACCACTGTCACATTTTACCTAGAGTTAAACTAAACTAGAGTTAAACTAAACTAGAGTTAACCACTGTCACATTTTACCTAAACTAGAGTTAAACTAAACTAGAGTTAACCACTATCACATTTTACCTAAACTAGAGTTAAACTAAACTATAGTTAAAATAAACTAGAGTTAACCAGAGTCACATTTTACCTAAACTAGTTAAAATAAACTAGAGTTAACCACTGTCACATTTTGCCTAAACTAGAGTTAAACTAAACTGGAGTTAATCACTGTCACATTCTACCTAAACTAGAGTTAAACTAAACTAGTTAAAATAAACTAGAGTTAACCACTGTCACATTTTACCTAAACTAGAGTTAAACTAAACTGGAGTTAACCTAAACTAGAGTTAAACTAAACTAGAGTTAACCACTGTCACATTTTACCTAAACTAGAGTTAAACTTAACTAGAGTTAACCACTGTCACATTTTACCTAAACTAGAGTTAAACTAAACTGGAGTTAACCTAAACTAGAGTTAAACTAAACTAGAGTTAACCACTGTCACATTTTACCTAAACTAGAGTTAAACTAAACTAGAGTTAACCACTGTCACATTTTACCTAAAGAGTTAAACTAAACTAGTTAACCAGTCACATTTTACCTAAACTAGAGTTAAACTAAACTAGAGTTAACCACAGTCACATTTTACCTAAACTAGAGTTAAACTAAACTAGAGTTAACCAGTGTCACATTTTACCTAAACTAGAGTTAAACTAAACTAGAGTTAACCACTGTCACATTTTACCTAAACTAGAGTTAAACTAAACTAGAGTTAACCACTGTCACATTTTACATAAAGAGTTAAACTAAACTAGTTAACCAGTCACATTTTACCTAAACTAGAGTTAAACTAAACTAGAGTTAACCACAGTCACATTTTACCTAAACTAGAGTTAACCACTGTCACATTTGACCTAAACTAGAGTTAAACTAAACTAGAGTTAACCTAAACTAGAGGTTAGTTTAACAACTCTAAACAAGAGTTTAGTTTAACTCTAGAGTTTCACAATTTACCTAAACTAGAGTTAACCTAAACTAGAGTTAAACTAAACTAGAGTTAAACTAAACTAGAGTTAACCACTGTCACATTTGACCTAAACGAGAGTTAAAACTAAACTTAAAACTAAAATTAAAACTAAACTAACCTAAACCAAACTAAACTCAAAATCAAACTAAACCAAAGTGGATGACACAGACCTCCGATGCTAGCGATGGACTCTGGTCCGGTGATCTGGTCTTCAAACAGTCTCTGAGCCTCTCGGAGCTTCAGGTTTGGCTCCCAGCAGCCCTTCATCAGCGGAGGCTCCTTCAGACTGCAGCACACACCCAGGAAACATACGGGGGGGGGTATTAAAACACAGTATTCGTTGATCCTCTGCAGACTGAACCACTCTGGGTTCAGGTTCAGAAAGTGTCCTGAGTGGATTAATATTCATCAGGAGACAAATTTAAAACACATTTTTGATAAACACATTAAATATTTACATGTTCAGACTGTGGGCGTGATTACAGCCTCCAGGATTAAAACTCCAGATTTAAAAGTGTTTGACGTTAATCTGTAAGGCTGCACGTCAACAGGAACGTTAGCGGAAAATTAATTTTCATTATCTCCGACGGAGAGGGATTTGAGATCAGTCATGTGAGTGAGTGAGTGTTCACCTCGGTGTCTGTCCACTAATCTCTCATTCTGCTGCATCTAACGGCCTCACATTCTATATTCTGGGTGTCCGGTTCTGGCTGCATGCTCAAAGATCTCCGGTGGATGATGGAACTCACCTGAACACTTCGGGGTGGATGGGAGACTCGAGGATGAGGATGATGACCAGGAGAGGAAGGAGCAGGATGCCGCCCAGAGAGAGCAGAGTCACCTGGAAAACCTTCCCGCTGTAGGTGCTGAGAGAGGGACCAACGTTAAACTGATCCTCCGAGTCTTTCTCAATTTACGTGACGAACCAGGAAGTTGTCATTCCACCGTTTGGCCACTATGACAAATCTGAGACCTGTCAATCACTGTGTAGCCCCGCCCTAAAGCATCCCCTGCTTTATAGTCTGTGTGACTCTAAATGGACCATAATGTACGAAATGAACATCATGCTGTATTGAAGAAGACTTGAAACTAGAGATTGAGACCATAAACTCATGTTTACAATGTTTACTGAGGTAATAAATCAAGAGAGAAGTAGAGTCATTTTCTCATAGACTTCTATAGAACCAGAGGAGTCGCCCCCTGGTGGACACTAGAGAGAATGCAGGCAGCTGGAGCTCATTTTATTGACTTTATATAACCTTTAATAACACACATTATTTATTAGTTGATTAATAAAGTAAGTAAAGCTGTCAGATAAAAGTAGAGCAGTTAAGAGAATACTACTACTGTATATAAGTACTCTAGTAAAGTACCTGTACCTCAGTATTTAGCTGCTGTATTTCTTTATTAGCTCGATGTCGTTAATATTTAATAATAATATAATAACGCCGCTGAGCTGGGGGGGGGGGGGGGGGGGGGGCTCGCGACGGTGTTCCTGTTTTAGTGTCCACCTCTCGGCTCCGTTTCCTTACCCGGACCCCTTGTTCCGGTGCTCCGGGAGCTCGTCGGTGATGACCGGTCGGTGCACCCGTCGGAACCGCAGCCCCTCCGTCTCGTTCATGATGGACTCGGTCGGTTGACTCGGTTCGGTTCGGCTCAGCTGTGTTGAGGTTTAACCCGGGTACAAACGGACTAAACGCGGAGAGGACCGAGCGAACATCCTACCGGAGAGCTGTTGATGACGCTGACGACGGAGAGCTTCCGGTCTGTGACTTCAAAATAAAAGGACCTTGAGCCAAAGACGTCATCAGTTTTTCTTTTTGGAAATTTCCCCAAAAATATAAAACAAGACAAAATAAATAAATATTAAGATAAAAACGTAATGCTACTAATTAAATAATTAATTTATTATTTCATTAATTAAATAATAAATACATTTTATATAAAAAATTAAAAGGTGAAAATGTTTTAAAAGATAAGAATATTTAAATGATATACAATGTAAAAAGGCAAAAAACAACTACAAACCAAAGTAAAACAAAAAGAAGAAAAATAAAAGAAACAGAAAATTTCAAAGAACATATTTTAAAAAAGCATAAAAAGTAAAGGGAAGCAATGAATTATAAGAAATTAAAGTAAAAAAAAAATACCATGAATATGAAGAGAGCACACACCTCAAACAAGCTGACATCATTCAACTTCAACAAGATCGTAAAGTCCTGAAAAAAGAGAACATTTGAGAAATTTGCAGAAATAAATGTTTATTCGTTTATGGATTTCTGATGAACCTGTTTATCTATCTTAGTCATTTCATCCTCAAATAAATAAACCAGGACATGTTCAGAGTTTCTCTTTGAGTCAGGAGTCAAAGCGCCATCATTGGCTGCAAACAAGACTATCTGGAAGAGGTGGTGGAGAGGACACTGAAGAAACTATTATCCCCGGACCACCCTCTCCATCACCTCCTGCAGGGACAGACTGATGCAGCTCCGCTGTCACAAGGACGGATACAGGAGAACATTGCTGCCCTCTGCTATTAGACGCTATAATAAATCACCTCTGAACAGATCATCCTCCACATCACTACTCACTGCTTCACTGTTGTTTGCTGGGGTTGATTTTTGCACTACTGTTATTCACCTAGTTAGTTAATTTAACACTATTCTGTTTCATTGTATATACTGTGCATTTTTGTTGTTTTATCTTATATATTCTGATATTTAAGAAGAAGGAAGAAGAAAGAAGAAGAAACCATTTTTATTGTCATACACATTTTTACACATACACGAAATTTGACCCATCCCTGTACACAGGGAGCAGTGGGCTGCCATTGATCGGTGCCCGGGGAGCCGGGGGTTCAGTGTATTGCTCAGGTAGACTTCGACACGTGACATGTCCCAGTCGGGGATCGAACCGTTGACCTTCCGTTTCCCAGACGAACCTCTTAACCCTGGGAGCCACGGTCGCCCCCCAATTCTCTGCATTTGACCCATCCCTGTATATGTAGGGAGCAGTGGGCTGCCAATCACAGGCGCCCGGGGAGCAGTTAGGGGTTCAGTGTCTTGCTCAGGGACACTTCGACACAGGACACGGTGCAGCCGAGGATCGAACCGGTGACCTTTCGGTTGGCGGACAACCCTCTCTACCCAGTAAGCCACGGTCACCCCCGTTAATTTGTCCTACTCCGTTATTCTATTGTATATATTGTGCATTTTTTAATACTTAATATTTGTGGTTACTCTGTTACTTTGCTTCTTGGTGTGTCTTGCTGCTGTAACATACAAATTTCCCCCTGAGGATGAATAAAGTACATATCTATCTATCTATCTATCTATCTTAAAGCTGCATTCTCTCTAGTGTCCACCAGGGGGCGACTCCTCTGGTTCTATAGAAGTCTATGAGAAAATGACTACTTCTCTCTTGATTTATTACCTCAGTAAACATTGTAAACATGAGTTTATGGTCTCAATCTCTAGTTTCAAGTCTTCTTCAATACAGCATGATGTTCATTTAGTACATTATGGTCCATTTAGAGTCACACAGACCATAAAGCAGGGGATGCTTTAGGGGCGGGGCTACACGGTGATTGACAGGTCTCTACCAGAGACATATACGGCGTCTTTACGTCACTCCTCCTCAGTCCAGATATGGTCACTTCCTGTTCACTGGTTGCAAAAAAAAAACAAGATGGCGACGGCCAAACTGGAGGCTTCAAAACGTCTCCAAACCAAAGAGAGACGTCACCATGACGACTAGGTCCTCTTCTTATAAACACTCTCTGACTGACGACGTGCGTCTTTTCATCACATTACGTCCTGTCTGAAGGCGCTGCATCAAATACAAGAACATAAAATAACTTCATGTCATCGAGGATCCCTGAAGGCTCGTCATCCCGTCCCGGTTCTCGGGGGACCAGGTCTGTGTTGGTCCCGTTTGAGGGACTTCATTGAGCAGAGACACACTTGTGCTGCCTGAGGCTCCTCGTGGAGGCGAAGCTCCGGCTGCAGGAGGAGCAGCTGAACGGTTTCTGTCCCGAGTGAACCAGCAGGTGAGACTTCAGGTTGTTGTTCTGACTGAATCTCTTCCCGCAGACGGCGCACTCGAAGGGTTTCTCTCCGCTGTGGACACGTTTGTGCCGGACGAGGTTCTGCGACACGCCGAAACTCTTCCCGCAGACCTCGCAGACGTACGGCTTCTCGCCGCTGTGCGTGTGCTCGTGCAGCTTGGCGCTCGCCCGCGTGGAGAAGGTCTTCTGACACTCGGCGCAGCCGAACGGCTTCCCCTCCGAGTGGCCGCGCCGGTGCGTCCTCAGGTAGCCGAGCGAGCTGTAGCCGCGGCCGCACACGTCGCAGGAGAACGCTTTGCTGCCGCCAGCGTGCAGCTGCAGGTGAGTCTTCAGGACCTGGGCGCTGGCGAAGCTCTTCCCACACTCATCGCAGCTGTGAGCTCTCCGCCCGCCGTGGACCAGCTGGTGGCGCTTCAGCGACGCGGACGAGGAGAAGCTCTTCCCGCACTCGCCGCAGCCGTGCGGTTTGATGCCGGCGTGGCTCCGCTCGTGCACCAGCAGCGCGCCGCGCTGTCTGAAGCCCTTCCCGCAGGCTTTGCAGATGAACGCCCACTCGCCGCTGTGCACGGAGCGGTGCGCCTTCAGGTGTCCCGCCTGCGTGAAGCCGCGGCCGCACACGTCGCAGCTGAACTGGCGGCGGCCCGAGTGGACGAGCCGGTGGCGCCGCAGGTTGGCCGACACGCTGAAGCTTTTACCGCAGGTGTCGCAGCCGAAGGCCTTCTCTCCCGTGTGGACGCGGCGGTGCACCGACAGGCCGCTCCGGCTGGAGAAACTGTTCCCGCACTGCTCGCAGGTGTGCGGCCGCTCGCCCGTGTGCGTCCTCAGGTGAGCTCCGAGGCCGCTCCGCTGGCTGAAGGTCCGCCCGCAGACATCGCAGGTGAACGGCCTCAGTCCGTTGTGGACGGTCAGCTGGTGGACGTGGACGCTGCGGCGCGTGGTGAACCCTTTCTCACACGTGGGACATTTGAAGGGTTTGTCCTTCAGGTGGACTCGCCGGTGTGCAGACAGGTAGCTGCGTTTGGCAAACTCCTTCCCGCACTCCGCACACCTGAACCCGCCGTCTGTGACTCGACAGGTGAGTCTGTGCCGTCGGAGGCGGCACCTCGCCGCCAGCGTCTCGCCGCAAGCCGGACACGTGAGCGGCCGCCCGCGGCCGGGCGCCTGGTGCGTCCTGAGGTGGCTGCGGGTGGCGAACAGCTTCCCGCAGTGAGAGCACCTGAAGGGACGGCGTGAGCCGTGAACCGTGAGCTGGTGGACTCTGACGCTGCTGCGGGCGGAGAAAGACTTCCCGCAGGTGGAGCAGGTGAAGGGCCGCTCTCGGCTGTGGACCCGCAGGTGAGCGCTCAGGTTGGTCCGTCTGGAGAAGCTGCCGCTGCAGCCGAAGGTCCGCCGGCCGGCCGCCGCAGGAGTCTCTGATTGGTGGCTCGCCTCCACCCGAGCGTCTCCTTCAGCTGCAGGGGGCGGGGCCTCATGGAAGCTCCTCTGATCACATGATGGTAGTTTGTCTTTCTGCTCCTGGTTCTCCTCCTGAAGCCTCCTCAGCTCCTGCAGCAGAGCCTCACAGCACCTCCTCATGACAGCCAGCAGCTTCTCCTGCAACACAAACAGTTTAACAGCAAAGAAACCTTCATGAAGAACCACAGAACATGTACCTCTGAGGTGTAGTACAGTATAAAGTACTATATGTACCTCTGAGGTGTAGTACAGTATAAAGTACTATATGTACCTCTGAGGTGTAGTACAGTATAAAGTACTATATGTACCTCTGAGGTGTAGTACAGTATAACGTACTACATGTACCTCTGAGGTGTAGTACAGTATAAAGTACAACATGTACCTCTGAGGTGTAGTACAGTATAAAGTACTATATGTACCTCTGAGATGTAGTACAGTATAAAGTACAACATGTACCTCTGAGGTGTAGTACAGTATAAAGTACTATATGTACTTTATACTGTAGTACAGTATAAAGTACTATATGTACCTCTGAGGTGTAGTACAGTATAAAGTACTATATGTACCTCTGAGGTGTAGTACAGTATAAAGTACTATATGTACCTCTGAGGTGTAGTACAGTATAACGTACTACATGTACCTCTGAGGTGTAGTACAGTATAAAGTACTATATGTACCTCTGAGGTGTAGTACAGTATAAAGTACAACATGTACCTCTGAGGTGTAGTACAGTATAAAGTACTATATGTACCTCTGAGGTGTAGTACAGTATAAAGTACAACATGTACCTCTGAGGTGTAGTGCAGTATAAAGTACAACATGTACCTCTGAGATGTAGTACAGTATAAAGTACAACATGTACCTCTGAGGTGTAGTACAGTATAAAGTACAATGTGTACCTCTGAGATGTAGTACAGTATAAAGTACAACATGTACCTCTGAGGTGTAGTACAGTATAAAGTACAATGTGTACCTCTGAGATGTAGTACAGTATAAAGTACAACATGTACCTCTGAGGTGTAGTACAGTATAAAGTACAACATGTACCTCTGAGATGTAGTACAGTATAAAGTACAACATGTACCTCTGAGGTGTAGTGCAGTATAAAGTACAATATGTACCTCTGAGATGTAGTACAGTATAAAGTACTATATGTACCTCTGAGGTGTAGTACAGTATAAAGCACCATATGTACCTCTGAGATGTAGTACAGTATAAAGTACTATATGTACCTCTGAGGTGTAGTACAGTATAAATTACTATATGTACCTCTGAGATGTAGTATAGTATAAAGTACTATATGTACCTCTGAGATGTAGTGCAGTATAAAGTACAACATGTACCTCTGAGATGTAGTACAGTATAAAGTACAATATGTACCTCTCAGGTGTAGTACAGTATAAAGTACTATATGTACCTCTGAGGTGTAGTACAGTATAAAGTACAACATGTACCTCTGAGATGTAGTACAGTATAAAGTACTATATGTACCTCTGAGGTGTAGAACAGTATAAAGTACTATATGTACCTCTGAGGTGTAGTACAGTATAAAGTACTACATGTACCTCTGAGATGTAGTACAGTATAAAGTACAACATGTACCTCTGAGGTGTAGTACAGTATAAAGTACAACATGTACCTCTGAGGTCTAGTACAGTATAAAGTACTATATGTACCTCTGAGATGTAGTGCAGTATAAAGTACTACATGTACCTCTGAGATGGAGTACAGTATAAAGTACATGTACCTCTGAGATGTAGTACAGTATAAAGTACAACATGTACCTCTGAGGTGTAGTACAGTATAAAGTACATGTACCTCTGAGCTGTAGTACAGTATAAAGTACAACATGTACCTCTGAGATGTAGTACAGTATAAAGTACAACATGTACCTCTGAGGTGTAGTACAGTATAAAGTACAACATGTACCTCTGAGGTGTAGTACAGTATAAAGTACTACATGTACCTCTGAGATGTAGTACAGTATAAAGTACTACATGTACCTCTGAGGTGTAGTACAGTATAAAGTACAATATGTACCTCTGAGATGTAGTACAGTAAAGTATAATATGTACCTCTGAGATGTAGTACAGTAAAGTACCTCAGACGTGTACTAAAGTACAACAGTAGAGTACATGTACTTAGAATCAGACTAACCTCCGTCTTCGAGTCTTCTTCTTCTTCTTCTCTCTCTTTGAGTCTCTGGCAGATTTCCGTCACCGTCGTCACCATGAACTGCTCCACGAGCTGCTCCACAGAGTTCCACATCTCATGAAACTCTTCAACACGAACGTGAAACAATAAAGTTTGGTTTTACTCCAGCGAGCGGCCATTAATGCAACTTCACTTACGGCTGTTTTTACGACAGCAGGAGTGAAGGGAAGTGCGCATGTTGCCCCCTGCTGGCCGGAAGTCAAAGCACCACAATAAAAAACACGAACATGTTTAAAATATAAACAATCATATATTAAAAATACAACAAAATGTAAAAATTACAAATAACATTTTAGAAAATTACATTAATAAAAATACTAATACTAATACTGATCAACAACATAATAAACATCAATTACATTATTCCTCATTCTTTGTGTTTAAGTAAATAAATAGACAGAAATTAAATACATCTTAAAAAACAACAATTAAGAAACAAAATAAAATATTTTATATATTTTCATAAAGTTTATGTAATTCATCCATTGTCTTTAACCGCTTATCCTGTTCAGGGTCACGACTCCTTCTGTATTTGTAACAATAACAAAAACTATATTATACATGTTCACATATATATCTTCACACACACACACACATATATATATATATATATATATATATATATATAAATCAAATGAAATACAATACATTTAAAAAATTGTTAAATATAATTATGGTAAAACTATAAAATTTATAAAATTTTCATAAAATTATAGATTTGTTAAAGTAAAGATTTATGATCTTATAAATATAATATAAAATATAAAATGTGTGTGTTTTACATTGTATGATTCAAGAAGTTATATTTTCTTGGCCTCAATGTTTTGATCTTTATGTTTTATAAAAAAGAATAAAGATGTAAAAAAACACAAAAAGGTTTATTAGTAAATCTTTATTTCTTTACAGTTTCTGATCAATAAACGATTTCAGCTGCAAACTATGAATCTATAAACATCTTTACATGTTTATAAAACATTAATCTGTTAAATTAAAAAACATCTGAAGAAGAAAGAGACAGAAAACACTTCATTTAAATATTTATTGTTAATATTAGTACTTAAAATTGTAATACAAGAGTTCTCATTTGATTCTAAAATATATTATAATTGTAATCTATTTTAAAATGAGCGAATATGTTAGTTTATTTTTATGACCCAAACGTCCAAATTTGTATGTTAAAAATTCAGATTTTTATTGAGAAAATTGGTAAAATTTTTTTTAAAGAAATTGGAGTTTAGTCTGAAAACTAAAACAAATACTTTCTGTCAATTTTTTAAAAAATGGAAATTTTTTAAAAACTTCAAGGATTTAATGCTAAAACACACACACACACACACACACACACACACACACACACACAGATCATGTGAGATGTGCCCTTAAAGGAACAGCGCCACATTTAGTGAAGTCTTCTTCTTCTCCTCCAGTATTTATGCTAAGCTAGGCTAGCTGTGTCCTGTCCCTTTAAGGCCCTGTCTACG
Organism: Ophthalmolycus amberensis; assembly: GCA_024529925.1. Taxonomy (NCBI): domain Eukaryota; kingdom Metazoa; phylum Chordata; class Actinopteri; order Perciformes; family Zoarcidae; genus Ophthalmolycus; species Ophthalmolycus amberensis. The sequence continues at coordinate 283,549 of JAFEUB010000360.1, forward strand.
TGTTCTGTCCTCTGGTCTCCTGAGGAACGATGATGTCGTCTGTACCTGAAGGACTCGGCCCCGCCCACTTTAAAGAGACGGCGACAGGAAGTCCTCCTTCTTCTTCTTCTTCTTCTTCTCTCCTCCACTCTGCTTCCTGTACAGCTCGTGGGCCTCGATGATCTCCTCGACGACGGTCGGGTCGTCCAGGGTCGACACGTCGCCGAGGTCACCTGTGGTCTCCATGGCAACCTTCCTGAGGATCCGCCTCATGATCTTCCCGGAGCGAGTCTTCGGCAGCCGCTTCACCACCTGAGGGACGTCAGGAAACACGACAGGTGTAAGACACACCTGGACCTGTGTCAGGTGTGTCAGGTGTGTCAGGTGTTCCAGGTGTGTCAGGTGTGTCAGGTGTTCCAGGTGTGTCAGGTGTGTCATGTGTTCCAGGTGTGTCATGTGTTCCAGGTGTGTCAGGTGTTCCAGGTGTGTCAGGTGTGTCAGGTGTGTCATGTGTGTCAGGTGTGTCATGTGTTCCAGGTGTGTCATGTGTGTCATGTGTTCCAGGTGTGTCAGGTGTGTCATGTGTTCCAGGTGTGTCAGGTGTTCCAGGTGTGTCAGGTGTGTCAGGTGTGTCAGGTGTGTCATGTGTTCCAGGTGTGTCAGGTGTTCCAGGTGTGTCAGGTGTGTCATGTGTTCCAGGTGTGTCAGGTGTTCCAGGTGTGTCAGGTGTGTCAGGTGTGTCAGGTGTGTCAGATGTGTCATGTGTTCCAGGTGTGTCAGGTGTGTCAGGTGTTCCAGGTGTGTCATGTGTTCCAGGTGTGTCATGTGTTCCAGGTGTGTCAGGTGTGTCAGGTGTGTCATGTGTTCCAGGTGTGTCAGGTGTTCCAGGTGTGTCAGGTGTGTCAGGTGTGTCAGGTGTGTCATGTGTTCCAGGTGTGTCAGGTGTTCCAGGTGTGTCAGGTGTGTCAGGTGTGTCATGTGTTCCAGGTGTGTCAGGTGTGTCAGGTGTTCCAGGTGTGTCAGGTGTTCCAGGTGTGTCATGTGTGTCATGTGTTCCAGGTGTGTCATGTGTGTCATGTGTTCCAGGTGTGTCAGGTGTGTCATGTGTTCCAGGTGTGTCATGTGTTCCAGGTGTGTCAGGTGTTCCAGGTGTGTCAGGTGTGTCAGGTGTTCCAGGTGTGTCATGTGTTCCAGGTGTGTCAGGTGTGTCAGGTGTGTCATGTGTGTCAGGTGTGTCAGGTGTGTCATGTGTTCCAGGTGTGTCAGGTGTGTCATGTGTTCCAGGTGTGTCAGGTGTGTCAGGTGTGTCATGTGTTCCAGGTGTGTCAGGTGTGTCACGTGTGTCAGGTGTTCCAGGTGTGTCATGTGTGTCATGTGTGTCAGGTGTTCCAGATGTGTCAGGTGTGTCAGGTGTGTCAGGTGTGTCAGGTGTGTCAGGTGTGTCAGGTGTTCCAGGTGTGTCAGGTGTGTCAGGTGTTCCAGGTGTGTCAGGTGTGTCATGTGTTCCAGGTGTGTCAGGTGTTCCAGGTGTGTCAGGTGTGTCAGGTGTATCATGTGTGTCATGTGTTCCAGGTGTGTCATGTGTGTCATGTGTTCCAGGTGTGTCAGGTGTGTCATGTGTTCCAGGTGTGTCAGGTGTTCCAGGTGTGTCATGTGTTCCAGGTGTGTCAGGTGTTCCAGGTGTGTCAGGTGTGTCAGGTGTGTCATGTGTTCCAGGTGTGTCAGGTGTGTCAGGTGTTCCAGGTGTGTCATGTGTTCCAGGTGTGTCAGGTGTGTCAGGTGTGTCATGTGTTCCAGGTGTTCCAGGTGTGTCAGGTGTGTCAGGTGTGTCAGGTGTTCCAGGTGTGTCATGTGTGTCATGTGTTCCAGGTGTGTCATGTGTGTCATGTGTTCCAGGTGTGTCATGTGTGTCATGTGTTCCAGGTGTGTCATGTGTGTCATGTGTTCCAGGTGTGTCAGGTGTGTCATGTGTTCCAGGTGTGTCAGGTGTTCCAGGTGTGTCAGGTGTGTCATGTGTTCCAGGTGTGTCAGGTGTTCCAGGTGTGTCAGGTGTGTCATGTGTTCCAGGTGTGTCAGGTGTTCCAGGTGTGTCAGGTGTGTCAGGTGTGTCAGGTGTGTCATGTGTTCCAGGTGTGTCAGGTGTTCCAGGTGTGTCAGGCTGTCAGGTGTTCCAGGTGTGTCAGGTGTGTCAGGTGTGTCAGATGTGTGATGTGTTCCAGGTGTGTCAGGTGTTCCAGGTGTGTCAGGTGTCAGGTGTTCCAGGTGTGTCATGTGTTCCAGGTGTGTCAGGTGTGTCAGGTGTGTCATGTGTTCCAGGTGTGTCAGGTGTGTCAGGTGTGTCATGTGTTCCAGGTGTGTCAGGTGTCAGGTGTGTCAGGTGTGTCATGTGTTCCAGGTGTGTCAGGTGTGTCATGTGTGTCAGGTGTTCCAGGTGTGTCATGTGTGTCAGGTGTTCCAGGTGTGTCAGGTGTGTCATGTTTCCAGGTGTGTCAGGTGTGTCATGTGTGTCAGGTGTTCCAGGTGTGTCAGGTGTGTCATGTGTTCCAGGTGTGTCATGTGTGTCAGGTGTTCCAGGTGTGTCATGTGTTCCAGGTGTGTCATGTGTGTCATGTGTTCCAGGTGTGTCATGTGTGTCAGGTGTTCCAGGTGTGTCAGGTGTGTCATGTGTTCCAGGTGTGTCAGGTGTTCCAGGTGTGTCAGGTGTGTCAGGTGTTCCAGGTGTGTCAGGTGTGCCTCACCAGGAAGTGCTCCGGGACGGCGTATCTGGCGATCTTTGTGGAGACGAGTTCTCTGAGCTGCTGGAGAACGACGGGGGGGTCGTCTACAAAGTCCTCCTTCAAGACCACGAAGGCAAACGGTGCTGAGGACACACACACACAGACACACACACACAGAGACACACACACACACACACTCACTCACACACAGAGAGACACACATACACACACACACACAGAGAGACACACACACGCACACACACACAGACACACACACACACAGAGACACACACACACACACTCACTCACACACAGAGAGACACACATACACACACACACACAGAGAGAGACACACACACACACACACACACACAGACACAAACACACAGAGACACACACACACACTCACTCACACACAGAGAGACACACATACACACACACACACACACACAGAGAGACACACATACACACACACAGAGAGAGACACACACACACACACAGAGAGAGACACACACACACACACAGAGAGACACACACATTTAAACAACATGGTGAATGAATAAACTGAAGTTGACTTGAAATAATTTTTCATCCAAAAACAGAAAGAACTACAAAATCTTCTCCTCAAACTTCATGACTAACTCTTTAAATAAATGAATCAGAGATGTTGATGGATGAATATCCTCTTCTGATTGTTAACATTAAACTGTTTTTGTTATTGTGCTATATATAACTTCATATGTTGATATTTATCATTTTATCATTGATATTTATGCACGTCCTGCTGTTCACTCATCAGACCAGCAGGGGGCAGCAGAGCATCACAAATAGATATTAAAATATATAAAATATGTCAAATCCATTGATGAGAGGAAGAGTTTACATTACATTACATTACAGTCATTTAGGAGACGCTTTTATCCAAAGCGACTTACAATAAGTATATTCAACATCGGTTTTCGAGAGAACAACTAGTCACCAGAACTCATAAGTGCATGGTCTTTCCTCAAACAAGCATCTAAGAGCATAAACCAGAGCCAACGTACAGTGCAGAAACAAACGAATGCAGTAAGTGCCACAAACTAATATGAAAACGATAAGTGCAATAAGCTAGTATGAATACAATAGATGCTAAGTAAGTGCTAAGCGGAAGGCTAAGGGTAGTACTTCTTGAAGAGGTGAGTCTTCAGGGTAGTACTTCTTGAAGAGGTGAGTCTTCAGGGTAGTACTTCTTGAAGAGGTGAGTCTTCAGGGTAGTACTTCTTGAAGAGGTGAGTCTTCAGCGTGATGAAAGATGGGCAGTGACTCTGCTGTCCTGAGGTCAGTGGGGAGTTCATTCCACCACTGAGGGGTCAGGACAGGAAACAGACGTGACCAGGTCGATCGGCCGCAGGGACCTCTGAGCGACGGGGCGACCGATCGCCCCGAGGCAGCAGGGCCAAGAGGTCGGGCGGGGGTGTAGGGCTTGACCGTGGCCTGGAGATAGGAAGGAGCTGTTCCTTTCACTGCCCTGTAGGCTAGCATCAGACTCTCACACTGGATGCTCTTACAGGAGCCAGTGGAGAGAACGGAGAAGGCAAGTTGTGGGAGAACTTGGGGCGATTGAACACCAGGCGAGCTGCAGCTTTCTGGACAAGCTCCAGAGGTCTGATGGGCGACGCCGGAGCTCCGGCAAGTAGTGAGTTGCAGTAGTCCAGGGGGGAGATGACCAGAGCCTGGATGAGCACCTGCACCGTCTCCTCAGTGAGGAAGTGAATCCTCCTGATGCTGTAGAGCAGGAATCTGCAGGAGCGTGTAACCGATGCAATGTTTGCTGAGAACGACAGTTGGTCGTCCAGGGTCACACCCAGGTTCCTCGCAGTCCGAGTTGGTGTCACCACGGTATCGTCGATGGTGATGGACAGGTCTCGGTGAGGGCAAATCTTCTCCGGGAGGAACAGCAGCTCGGTTTTGTCCAGGTTGAGCTTGAGGTGGTGCGTCGTCATCCACGTCGAGATGTCAGCCAAGCACGCAGCGATGCCTCCACTTGAGTGTCACCGGAGGAAATGACAAGACCAGCTGGGTGTCATCGGCATAACAATGGTAAGAGAAGTCATGCGAGCGAATAACAGAACCCAGAGATGTTGTGTAGAGCGAGAAGAGAAGGGGGCCCAGGACTGAGCCTTGTGGAACCCCCGTAGTCAGCATGCGTGGTTCTGACACGGCCCCCCTCCATGTCACCTGGTAGGATCGACCTGTCAGGTAGGATGCAAACAGGGAGAGTGCAGAGCCTGAGACGCCATCCCCTCGAGGCTGGAGAGGAGGATCTGGTGGTTCACCGTGTCAAACGCCGCAGTCAGCTCCAGGAGAATCAGGACAGAGGAGAGAGAGTTAGCTCTCGCTGCGTGAAGCGACTCCGTCACCGCAAGGAGGGCTGTCTCTTTACCACTACTGACTCCTACTTTACTGTCTGCTTTATGATTTTATTCATTCATTTATCTTCATATCTGTGTTTTATTGAATCTATTTTAAAGCTCTTTGGTCAATGTTTGTTGTTTCTTAATGTGCTTCATAAATAAATAATTATTTTAAAAGAGACACGACAGTTTAACACCATGTAGAAACAGAGCAGCAGCAGCAGAGGATCATGGGAGTTCATGTGTGTTTGAGGTCTCACCTTCTCCTTTGATCTCATGAGGGAATCCAATCACTGCTGTTTCTGGAACAGCTGGATGTTCATCCTGTAAAACAAATAACAGCATGATAAATATATATTATGTTATGTTAAATTAAATTAAATTAAATTAAATTAAATTAAATTAAATTACATGACATGACATGACATGACATGACATGACATTACATTAAATGAAATGAAATGAAATGAAATGAAATTAAAATATAATATATTATAATTTTAATTGATGGAATATTAATTTATTTTATCAGATTTTATCTCAAATAAATAATTTAATCTGAATTTATCTAATTTAACATAAATGTATCAATTTGACTCATTTAATAACAACTTATTTCAATTCATCAAATTTATTCTTATTTTATTTCAATGTATTTAATTAAATTTCATTTGATCTCACATTTCATCGCTGTGTTTGTTTGTTTATTGTTTTCTTTGTTTTCTTGATTTGTTAACAAATGAGATCTAATTGAATCTAAATGTCACAATTCAATAGACATGTATTTTATGATCAGTGTGTATTTACAGAACCCGTCTCACCAGCACGTCCTCGATCTCCGCCGTCCCGAGTCGGTGGCCGCTGACGTTGATGACATCATCCATCCGCCCGGTGATCTGGTAGTAACCGTCCTCTGAGCGGTACGCTCCGTCCCCGGTGAAATAAAACCCTGATGGAGACGAAGACACCAGCTCACAGACAGATCATAATCATAGAGATGTGTGTGAAATGAATGAATAACTGACCTGGGTACAGTTTGAAATATGCATCGATGAACCTCTGGTGGTCTCCATAGATACTGCGAGCCATGCCGGGCCACGATTGGCCGATACACAGAGCTCCTCCCACTCCGTCACCGGACAGAAGTTCACCCTGAAAACACCGGCAGATAGTACTGACAAAGTACACACTAACCAGATAAATATACTAGAAACACACCCAGATAATACTGACAAAGTACACACTAACCAGATAAATATACTAGAAACACACCCAGATAATACTGACAAAGTACACACTAACAGACAAGTATACTAGACACACACAGATAATACTGACAAAGTACACACTAACCAGATAAATATACTAGAAACACACAGATAGTACTGACAAAGTACACACTAACCAGATAAATATACTAGAAACACACAGATAGTACTGACAAAGTACACACTAACCAGATAAATACACTAGAAACACACAGATAATACTGACAAAGTACACACTAACCAGATTATTATACTAGAAACACACAGATAGTACTGACAAAGTACACACTAACGGGACAAGTATACGAGATATACACCCAGATAATACTGACAAAGTACACACTAACGGGACAAGTATACTAGACACACCCAGATAATCCTGACAAAATACACACTAACGGGACAAGTATACTAGAAACACACCCAGATAATACTGACAAAGTACACACTAACGGGACAAGTATACTAGATATACACCCAGACAATACTGACAAAGTACACACTAACGGGACAAGTATACAAGATATACACCCAGATAATACTGACAAAGTACACACTAACGGGACAAGTATACTAGACACACCCAGATAATACTGACAAAGTACACACTAACGGGACAAGTATACAAGATATACACCCAGATAATACTGACAAAGTACACACAAACGGGACAAGTATACTAGAAACACACCCAGATAATACTGACAAAATACACACTAACGGGACAAGTATACTAGAAACACACCCAGATAATACTGACAAAGTACACACTAACGGGACAAGTATACTAGATATACACCCAGATAATACTGACAAAGTACACACTAACAGGACAAGTATACAAGATATACACCCAGACAATACTGACAAAGTACACTAACGGGACAAGTATACAAGATATACACCCAGATAATACTGACAAAGTACACACTAACGGGACAAGTATACAAGATATACACCCAGATAATACTGACAAAGTACACACGAACGGGACAAGTATACTAGACACACCCAGATAATACTGACAAAATACACACTAACGGGACAAGTATACTAGAAACACAGCCAGATAATACTGACAAAGTACACACTAACGGGACAAGTATACAAGATATACACCCAGATAATACTGACAAAGTACACACTAACGGGACAAGTATACTAGATATACACCCAGATAATACTGACAAAGTACACACTAACGGGACAAGTATACTAGAAACACACCCATATAATACTGACAAAGTACACACTAACCAGATAAATATACTAGAAACACACCCAGATAATACTGACAAAGTACACACTAACAGACAAGTATACTAGACACACAGATAATACTGACAAAGTACACACTAACGGGACAAGTATACAAGATATACACCCAGATAATACTGACAAAGTACACACTAACGGGACAAGTATACGAGATATACACCCAGATAATACTGACAAAGTACACACTAACGGGACAAGTATACTAGTGATACACCCAGATAATACTGACAAAGTACACACTAACGGGACAAGTATACTAGAAACACACCCAGATAATACTGACAAAGTACACACTAACGGGACAAGTATACTAGAAACACACCCAGATAATACTGACAAAGTACACACTAATGGGACAAGTATACTAGAAACACAGCGAGATAATACTGACAAAATACACACTAACGGGACAAGTATACTAGAAACACACCCAGACACTAACGGGACAAGTATACAAGATATACACCCAGATAATACTGACAAAGTACACACTAACGGGACAAGTATACTAGACACACCCAGATAATCCTGACAAAGTACACACTAACGGGACAAGTATACAAGATATACACCCAGATAATACTGACAAAGTACACACTAACGGGACAAGTATACTAGACACATCCAGATAATACTGACAAAGTACACACTAACGGGACAAGTATACAAGATATACACCCAGATAATACTGACAAAGTACACACTAACGGGACAAGTATACAAGATATACACCCAGATAATACTGACAAAGTACACACTAACGGGACAAGTATACTAGACACACCCAGATAATACTGACAAAGTACACACTAACGGGACAAGTATACAAGATATACACCCAGATAATACTGACAAAGTACACACTAACCGGACAAGTATACTAGAAACACACCCAGATAATACTGACAAAATACACACTAACGGGACAAGTATACTTGAAACACACCCAGATAATACTGACAAAGTACACACTAACGGGACAAGTATACTAGATATACACCCAGATAATACTGACAAAGTACACACTAACGGGACAAGTATACAAGATATACACCCAGACAATACTGACAAAGTACACACTAACGGGACAAGTATACAAGATATACACCCAGATAATACTGACAAAGTACACACTAACGGGACAAGTATACAAGATATACACCCAGATAATACTGACAAAGTACACACTAACGGGACAAGTATACTAGATATACACCCAGATAATACTGACAAAGTACACACTAACGGGACAAGTATACTAGAAACACACCCAGATAATACTGACAAAGTACACACTAACGGGACAAGTATACTAGAAACACACCCAGATAATACTGACAAAGTACACACTAACGGGACAAGTATACTAGAAACACACCCAGATAATACTGACAAAGTACACACTAACGGGACAAGTATACTAGACACATCCAGATAATACTGACAAAGTACACACTAACGGGACAAGTATACAAGATATACACCCAGATAATACTGACAAAGTACACACTAACGGGACAAGTATACAAGATATACACCCAGATAATACTGACAAAGTACACACTAACGGGACAAGTATACTAGACACACCCAGATAATACTGACAAAGTACACACTAACGGGACAAGTATACAAGATATACACCCAGATAATACTGACAAAGTACACACTAACCGGACAAGTATACTAGAAACACACCCAGATAATACTGACAAAATACACACTAACGGGACAAGTATACTTGAAACACACCCAGATAATACTGACAAAGTACACACTAACGGGACAAGTATACTAGATATACACCCAGATAATACTGACAAAGTACACACTAACGGGACAAGTATACAAGATATACACCCAGACAATACTGACAAAGTACACACTAACGGGACAAGTATACAAGATATACACCCAGATAATACTGACAAAGTACACACTAACGGGACAAGTATACTAGAAACACACCCATATAATACTGACAAAGTACACACTAACGGGACAAGTATACAAGATATACACCCAGATAATACTGACAAAGTACACACTAACGGGACAAGTATACAAGATATACACCCAGATAATACTGACAAAGTACACACTAACGGGACAAGTATACTAGATATACACCCAGATAATACTGACAAAGTACACACTAACGGGACAAGTATACTAGAAACACACCCAGATAATACTGACAAAGTACACACTAACGGGACAAGTATACTAGAAACACACCCAGATAATACTGACAAAGTACACACTAACGGGACAAGTATACTAGAAACACACCCAGATAATACTGACAAAGTACACACTAACGGGACAAGTATACTAGAAACACACCCAGATAATACTGACAAAGTACACACTAACGGGACAAGTATACTAGATATACACCCAGATAATACTGACAAAGTACACACTAACGGGACAAGTATACTAGAAACACACCCAGATAATACTGACAAAGTACACACTAACCAGACAAGTATACGAGATATCCACCCAGATAATATACTCAGTCATGGGGAACACGTTCTGCTGTTTGTTTGTTTATGACTCCATCATACAGACTTTCAAGGAGACTCTCATTCCACCTCATCCTCATCATTATCCTCATCATTATCCTCGTCATTATCCTCGTCATTATCCTCATCCTCATCATTATCCTCATCATTATCCTCATCATTATCCTCATCCTCATCATTATCCTCATCATCATCATTATCCTCATCCTCATCCTCATCATTATCCTCATCCTCATCATCATCATTATCCTCATCATTATCCTCATCCTCATCATTATCCTCATCCTCATCCTCATCATTATCATCCTCATCATCATCATTATCCTCATCCTCATCATTATCCTCATCCTCATCCTCATCATTATCCTCATCCTCATCCTCATCATTATCCTCATCCTCATCATCATTATCCTCATCATTATCCTCATCCTCATCCTCATCATCATCATTATCCTCATCACACCTGCTCAGGTGTGTGTGGTTGTTTGTGTGTCACCTTCTCTCCCAGGAGACTCGGCCGGATCCCAAAGAACGGCCTCATGGCCATCGCTGGAATGATGGCGGCTCCTTCCTCTGCAGGACGGGGGGCGATGCAGACCCCACCGGTCTCTGGGGAAGGGCCCAGAGAAGCGTTAGTCTTCATCACTGAAGAAGCTGGGATTCTTCATTACTGTTATTCAGGCTGATGTCCTGTGTTGTACTGTACGTGGTTATATAAACAGCAGTTCCTCTGTCCGCCACTAGAGGGCCTCACATGTTGCTTTTTTAATTTCCTTTAATTTCTTAATTTATTGGGGATTTTCCTCCTTTTAAGAGAAAGCAGCAGCTGGCAGAGAGTTTAAAGTCTGATTTAAAAACAACACACACACTGACTGCGTGGCGATTGTCGAGGAATTAGGTCACACACACACACACACACACACACTGTCAGTGATCCTGTGGAGGGGGGGGGTGCAAGTGTGTTGAGGATTTGATCTTAATTCATTCTCTGCAGAGCTGCAGATGTTCTGCTGCTAATCGCTCAAATTAGGGTGAAAGCTTCAGAGAGAATCAGACACAAACAGGAGGAGAAGAAGATCTCTTCCTCTTCCTCTCACTCTATGCAGCTTTTCTTCAGCACATTGTGTCTCATCTGGGTCAAATCCACCTCCAGGTGGCGCTGTGACCCGTTGATGCTTTCAGCTAAAGATTAAATCTGTTATTTTAATGTTCAGCAGGATCCTGTCTGACCTCTGCAGGTCTTCTTCCTCTGCAGGTCTTCTTCCTCTGCAGGTCTTCTTCCT
>JAFEUB010000360.1:305000-322500 GCA_024529925.1 Ophthalmolycus amberensis
CAGTGATGACAGGGGGAGCAACTCAACGCTGATAGGCTATCGCGCCACAGCGTCACGCGATTATGTCGCAGAAGTTGAAAAATTTCAACTCGCGCGTTGGCGATTTTTGCGGCGTCCAACGCAAAAACGCGTCCAACGCGCCGCGCCATCGCAAAATCGCGGCGCGCCAGTCTCATCGCGTCTGTGCATAGACTTTGTATGTAATCTCGACAAGCGTCAAAAAAATCAACGCGACCGGTGTGAACGCAGCATAAGACAGGACAGGTAACTGTACTACTACTACTACTACTACTGCCACTAGTACTAATACTGCTGCTACAAATTATACCAATACTACTACTTATACTGCTAATACTACTGATACTACTACTTCAGCTTTTTGCTACTACTACTAGTAACTAAGAAGAAAAACATAATTGTTATTTCTTACAGTGTATTTGAAACAGCTACCTAATCAATCATTTCCAACATGTATCAACCAGTCAGGTATCATGCAACGATCAGGTGTATTGATCAGGTGTCTCACCTCCTCCAGGGGGACGTCCAGATGTCCCATCACAACAGGGTTTTCTGTCCTCTGAGCCACAAACACGTGTCGGACAGTTGGACAACTCTTCACTGCTGCGTCCACTGTAGCTTTCAGGTCGATGACTCGTCCGCCCCTCACACCTTGATTAAAGGTGACTACAGCTTTACACTGGGCTGTGAACACAACACACACCTGGTTAATTACACTGGGCTGTGAACACAACACACACCTGGTTAATTACACTGGGCTGTGAACACAAAGTTTATTTTGAAAAGACGCCTAGTGAGTTGAAACTGACACGCTGTCCTTAACACGTCCAAAATAGACATGAGAGGGAACCTAGAGCGTCATATTTTGACGCACAGGGCCAATGACCAATTGTTTCCTCTGCTGAACTTTTAAAACGCTGAATGACGAGTTCAGGCTTGAGCTGAGTAGCTCATCTTCTTGGCTCCAGAACACGTTTCACCTCTCTGAGAAGCAAACTGTTCTTGTGTCCGTTCAGACCGTAAGAAACGATAAATCATCGGGATGCTGTTCATGTTGAGGCTGTAATCAATTTAATTCAAATACTCTCCTGCACATACAATCAGCTACACTCCCAGCATGCTCTGCTTCTCCTGCTGCTCAGCCAGCCATGGAAATGTCTTGTTTGGGTTTGAAGGCAGCAACTGTTTCCAAAACACACAAGTCCTCGAGCAGCATGTCTGACCTCCAGAGACCTGCTGAGAGCTGCAGCAGTACTTGTATCTGTGGAGACTGGAATGAGTTAAATACTCAGTCTCCATGGGTTCGGTGTGACACTGTATGAAGGCTCCTCCCTCAGGGGGCTGATGAAGAAATGAAAACTGAAAACAGTTTCACATAAATACTCAAGTTCTGTCCAAGTTCATGGTCCCCTGCTTTGATACTACTGACGCCCAGAACAGAACTGTAGCCAAGATGATAGAAGTACTGAGGTCAGGAGTCTGAGGTCCCCCACTGTGCCCACAAGAGTCTGAGGTCCCCACTGTGCCCACAAGAGTCTGAGGTCCCCCACTGCGCCCACAAGAGTCTGAGGTTCCCCACTGTGCCCACAAGAGTCTGAGGTCCCCCACTGTGCCCACAAGAGTCTGAGGTTCCCCACTGTGCCCACAAGAGTCTGAGGTCCCCACTGCGCCCACAAGAGTCTGAGGTTCCCCACTGTGCCCACAAGAGTCTGAGGTCCCCCACTGTGCCCACAAGAGTCTGAGGTTCCCCACTGTGCCCACAAGAGTCTGAGGTTCCCCACTGTGCCCACAAGAGTCTGAGGTCCCCCACTGTGCCCACAAGAGTCTGAGGTCCCCACTGTGCCCACAAGAGTCTGAGGCCCCCACTGTGCCCACACGAGTCTGAGGTCCCCCACTGTGCCCACAAGAGTCTGAGGTCCCCCACTGTGCCCACACGAGTCTGAGGTCCCCCACTGCGCCCACAAGAGTCTGAGGCCCCCACTGTGCCCACCCGAGTCTGAGGTCCCCCACTGTGCCCACACTAACCCAAAGAAATGTTTGACTCCTTTTATTTTTTCACAAAAATTTTTTTGCATGTTGATCTAAATGATGTAAATTCTGCTTCAAAGCGTTGCCCTCAATGCCAGGACTACATTCTAGTGTAAAAAATACAACATTTTAATTTAAGTTAAAAAGTATTCAGCTTCAAACACTCACGATGTGAAGTTTAAGTGTAACTGTAGAATGTTTAAATCCTCCTCGGGGGCAAATGACAGCCACTCACAAGTTGTAGCTAAATTCGCAGGTACTACAATACTCACAATGACGATGACGATGGTATATTGTTGACCATGTTCACTGTCTTAGTTTAGCGTGTTAGCATGCTAACCTTAGCTAATTAAACACAGAGTACAGCTGATGGAATGTCATAAGATTTGCAGGTCTTTGGTCATAAACCAGACAAATGTCTGAACCAAACATCGAGACAATCGATCCAATAGTTGTTGAGATGAACTCATATATTAAGCTCATGGTGGCGTTTAGGGAAAAGTCAGGGGATCACCGAATTCAGAAGGATGAATCATCGGAGGAACATGAATGTTTTCTAAATCTCAACCTGTCCAATAGTTGTGAGCTATTACAGTCTGGACCAACATGGTGGACTGATGGACAGGCCCATCGGAGTCTGTGTGTTAGTGTCTCCTGATGAATGGAAGTCCACTACTCTCTCTCTAACCGCTCTGTTTGGTCTCCAGCACCTCCTGAGGGAAACATCTGTGTCTTTAGCTGCTAAATGCTCCACTATGTTCACCAGCTCGTCTCTAACTGAGTCTGTAGTTCCTCTAACGTTCACTAGTTGCCGCCCAAATAAACTGACTGGCTGAATATGAAACCCCCGTCATGATTAAGGTACAAAGAGCTTGGCGGAGGGACTCACCATCCTGGATCCTGCCTGCCAGAGCCTCTGAGCTGAAGCCAGCAAACACCACAGTGTGCACTGCACCAATACGGGCACACGCCAACATGGCCGCCACCGCCAGCGGTGACACCGGCATGTAAATGGCAACCCTGTCCCCCTTTTGGATGCCATGGCTCTTGAGGGTGTTGGCGAGACGGCAGGTTGTCTCCAGCAGCTCTCTGATGGACAGACAATAGGTCAGAGGCTGGAGATGATTATGATATCTTTACTGTCCCTAAAAATACATTTTACTGGAGGAAGAAATAAGACACCTCAAGGAGAGCAACATTGTACTCAGACATATTGTGTCACATAACTTAAACCACAGCAACTTTGATGTTCCTTCATCCTGATTGCCATCTGCAACCGTAGTTATTCATTCAGCGACTTGTATGACTGTTAAAACTTTACGAGCTGAATGTATGTCTTTTGCACAGACTATAATACATTACATTCCTTTATATTTATGGTCTGAGATAGCTGAGGCCAACACACTATAATGATAAGATAAAGATCAGTGTCGTCTGCATAGAGGGAGGACACAGCTAACTATAGAGAGTCCCTCTGTAGAGAGCTTGGGGGGGGGGGGGGGGGGTTCATACCTGTAGGTGACCTTCACCTCAGTGCCGGGTTCGTCTCGCTCCCATATCAGAGCCACTCGGTCAGGATGCTTCTCCACATGGACATCCAGACAGTTCACTGAGACACAGAGAAACATACAATCATCACACTCCAGAGAAGAACATGTCAACTTCTTTGTCAAAGGACAAATGTGAAGGGAAAACAAAAAAACAATCAAGTTCTATAATGAATAAAGAGAATAAAATAAAAACCATGTGAGGTAAAACCTGGACAGCGTAAGATTAGTCAATTATTTAATTAGCTGCTCAACAGAAAATTCAGTATGAAATACTTTGATAATCAATGAATCATCAAGCACAAATAACAGTCACTGTCAGTTTCCAGCTGCTCCGATGTGAGGATCTGCTGTTGTCAGTCAGATATCACCGCCTATTGATTTCATTTGAATTCTTTGGACTGTTGGTTGGAACAAAATTAACATTTGACACTTGGGCTCTGAAAAAGTTCACATTTTATATATAAAACAATTAATAAATGAATCAAGAAAGTAATTATCAAATCATTTGATAATAAAAAATATATTAAGTTAAGTTCACAAGAAACTTAAAAAAAGATAAAAGTGTTCGTTAATGTGTCGGTGAGAGACTGACTGCTGGCGCCTCAGTGTGTGAATCACAGGTTGAAGGACAGACAGTAGACCCTGGTCTCCCCTGTGCTCTACAGTAACATCACTGACATCCTGTATATGTCGTATTGAACAGTAGGCTACCATAAACACGTCCGAGTCATGTTGTTCATCATCCGAGTCATGTTGAAACTGATGACGATGGAAACCGGCTTAATTTATTCACTGATTGAAAATGAATCCTAAAATGGGTTTAAGACTGAAGATCCTGTTTGTGTCTCATGCAGCAGCTTCACAAACATCATTTATGTAACAAGAGAAAAGTCCTCCTGTGTCTGCTCTCGTACCACGCAAATCATCCAGCTGTTGTATTGGAATGTAACTGGATTATTATCAGAGACAGAAAAACAACAGAAAGAGGGACAAAGACACAACACGCTCACTGCAGAGACAGTTTATACTTAGTTTAGACTGTGTTTATATACCGACTGTGTTTATATACCGACTGTGTCTATATACCGACTGTGTCTATATATACCGACTGTGTCTATATATACCGACTGTGTTTATATACCGACTGTGTCTATATACCGACTGTGTTTATATATACCGACTGTGTTCATATACCGACTGTGTTTATATACCGACTGTGTTTATATATACCGACTGTGTTTATATATACCGACTGTGTTATATACCGACTGTGTCTATATACTGACTGTGTCTATATACCGACTGTGTTTATATACACCGACTGTGTTTATATATACCGACTGTGTTTATATACCGACTGTGTTTATATATACCGACTGTGTTTATATATACCGACTGTGTTTATATACCGACTGTGTTTATATATACCGACTTTGTTTATATATACTGACTGTGTTTATATATACCGACTGTGTTTATATACCGACTGTTTATATACTGACTGTGTTTATATATATTGACTGTGTTTATATACCGACTGTGTTTATATATACTGACTGTGTTTATATATACCGACTGTGTTTATATACCGACTGTGTCTATATACCGACTGTGTTTATATACCGACTGTGTTTATATACTGACTGTGTCTATATATACCGACTGTGTTTATATACCGACTGTGTTTATATTACGACTGTGTTTATATATACCGACTGTGTTTATATATACCGACTGTGTTTATATACCGACTGTGTTTATATACTGACTGTGTTTATATATACCGACTTTGTTTATATTCCGACTGTGTTTATATATACTGACTGTGTTTATATACCGACTGTGTTTATATATACCGACTTTGTTTATATACCGACTGTGTTTATATACCGACTGTGTTTATATATACTGACTGTGTTTATATATACCGACTGTGTCTATATATACCGACTGTGTTTATATACCGACTGTGTTTATATACCGACTGTGTTTATATACCGACTGTGTCTATATACCGACTGTGTTTATATATACCGACTGTGTTCATATACCGACTGTGTTTATATACCGACTGTGTTTATATATACCGACTGTGTTTATATGCCGACTGTGTTTATATATACCGACTGTGTTTATATACCGACTGTGTTTATACCGACTGTGTTTATATATACCGACTGTGTTTATATACCGACTGTGTTTATATATACCGACTGTGTTTATATATACCGACTGTGTTTATATACCGACTGTGTTTATATATACCGACTTTGTTTATATATACTGACTGTGTTTATATATACCGACTGTGTTTATATACCGACTGTGTTTATATACTGACTGTGTTTATATATATTGACTGTGTTTATATACCGACTGTGTTTATATACTGACTGTGTTTATATACTGACTGTGTTTATATATACTGACTGTGTTTATATACCGACTGTGTTTATATATACTGACTGTGTTTATATACCGACTGTGTTTATATGTACTGACTGTGTTTATATACCGACTGTGTTTATATATACCGACTTTGTTTATATACCGACTGTGTTTATATACCGACTGTGTTTATATACCGACTGTGTTTATATATACTGACTGTGTTTATATATACCGACTGTGTTTATATACCGACTGTGTCTATATACCGACTGTGTTTATATACCGACTGTGTTTATATACTGACTGTGTCTATATATACCGACTGTGTTTATATACCGACTGTGTTTATATTCCGACTGTGTTTATATATACCGACTGTGTTTATATATACCGACTGTGTTTATATACCGACTGTGTTTATATACTGACTGTGTTTATATATACCGACTTTGTTTATATACCGACTGTGTTTATATTCCGACTGTGTTTATATATACCGACTGTGTTTATATATACCGACTGTGTTTATATACCGACTGTGTTTATATACTGACTGTGTTTATATATACCGACTTTGTTTATATTCCGACTGTGTTTATATATACCGACTGTGTTTATATATACCGACTTTGTTTATATACCGACTGTGTTTATATACCGACTGTGTTTATATACCGACTGTGTTTATATATACTGACTGTGTTTATATATACCGACTGTGTTTATATACCGACTTTGTCTATATACCGACTGTGTTTATATTCCGACTGTGTTTATATACTGACTGTGTCTATATATACCGACTGTGTTTATATACCGACTGTGTTTATATACCGACTGTGTTTATATATACCGACTGTGTTTATATACCGACTGTGTTTATATATACCGACTGTGTTTATATACCGACTGTGTTTATATATACTGACTGTGTTCATATATACCGACTGTGTTTATATACCGACTGTGTTTATATACTGACTGTGTTTATATATATTGACTGTGTTTATATACCGACTGTGTTTATATCCTGACTGTGTTTATATACTGACTGTGTTTATATATACTGACTGTGTTTATATACCGACTGTGTTTATATATACTGACTGTGTTTATATACCGACTGTGTTTATATATACTGACTGTGTTTATATATACCGACTGTGTTTATATACCGACTGTGTTTATATACTGACTGTGTTTATATATACCGACTGTGTTTATATACTGACTGTGTTTATATATACTGACTGTGTTTATATACCGACTGTGTTTATATATACTGACTGTGTTTATATACCGACTGTGTTCATATATACCGACTGTGTTTATATACCGACTGTGTTTATATATACCGACTGTGTTTATATACCGACTGTGTTTATATACCGACTGTGTTTATATATACTGACTGTGTTTATATACCGACTGTGATTATATATACTGACTGTGTTTATATACCGACTGTGTTTATATATACCGACTGTGTTTATATATACCGACTGTGTTTATATATATTGACTGTGTTTATATATACTGACTGTGTTTATATACCGACTGTGTTTATATATACTGACTGTTTATATAC
Source organism: Ophthalmolycus amberensis (assembly GCA_024529925.1). Lineage (NCBI taxonomy): Eukaryota > Metazoa > Chordata > Actinopteri > Perciformes > Zoarcidae > Ophthalmolycus > Ophthalmolycus amberensis. The sequence goes on from JAFEUB010000360.1 coordinate 312,576, forward strand.
CGACTGTGTTTATATATACAGACTGTGTTTATATACCGACTGTGTTTATATATACCGACTGTGTTTATATACCGACTGTGTTTATATATACTGACTGTGTTTATATATACTGACTGTGTTTATATACTGACTGTGTTTATATATACTGACTGTGTTTATGTACCGACTGTGTTTATATATACTGACTGTGTTTATATACCGACTGTGTTTATATATACTGACTGTGTTTATATACTGACTGTGTTTATATATACTGACTGTGTTTATATATATTGACTGTGTTTATATACCGACTGTGTTTATATATACTGACTGTGTTTATATACTGACTGTGTTTATATATACTGACTGTGTTTATATATCGACTGTGTTTATATATACTGACTGTGTTTATATACCGACTGTGTTTATATATACTGACTGTGTTTATATACTGACTGTGTTTATATATACTGACTGTGTTTATATATATTGACTGTGTTTATATACCGACTGTGTTTATATATACTGACTGTGTTTATATACCGACTGTGTTTATATATACTGACTGTGTTTATATATACTGACTGTGTTTATATACCGACTGTGTTTATATATACTGACTGTGTTTATATACTGACTGTGTTTATATATACCGACTGTGTTTATATACTGACTGTGTTTATATATACCGACTGTGTTTATATATACTGACTGTGTTTATATATACCGACTGTGTTTATATACCGACTGTGTTTATATATACTGACTGTGTTTATATATACCGACTGTGTATATATACACTGTGTATATATACACTGTGGTATTAGTACTTTAACTTCTAACAGAGTACACTGTGGTATTAGTACTTTAACTTCTAACAGAGTACACTGTGGTATTAGTACTTTAACTTCTAACAGAGTACACTGTGGTATTAGTACTTTTACAGCAGTAACATATCTGAGTACTTCTTCCTGTACTTCTTTCATTACTTGAAGCTGGTGTCACTTTGTTGAAGTAATACCGGAAGTGATCGATGAAAGAACATATGGATTATTGATAACCGATCCGGTCATCGGATCATTTCTCACCGGACACGTTGAGCTTCCCTCCCAGGAACCAGCAGATCTTCCCGCTGCTGAGGTCGCAGTCCTGGACCCGGTCAAACGGTTTCACCCAGCGGAGTCTGTCTGCGGCGGCGGAACCCCAGAACTGATCCGGATCCGTGATCGAGATCCGGTACAGATCCCGGTGTGACAGCCGCGACAGCCGGGAGCTCCAGGTTCCCGGTGGTGGTGGTGCAGACAGGGATGAAACCCACCTGTGTTGTCCCGGTCCGGTCCTGGTCTGAACCGGTCCCGGGGCTCTGCAGGTTCTGCAGCGGCTCAGGAGGGTCCTGAGGAGTCCGGTGCTCCAGCTGCTGTGAGCAGCCATGTTGATCTGCGGTCAGAAGAGTCCTGAGCCTCTCTCACCTGTTCTCAGGTGTGAACGGTCACGTGACAGAAGGTCGTAAAACATGAGAAGAGTCACATTTAGTTCTGAGTGAGAAGAACTGACCAGCTTTCACGTGATATTAATATGAATTCATATTATTGATTTAATACTAATAATATGAATACCATTATTAATAATAATATGAATAATAATAGTCCTGATCCTTATGAACAATAACTCCTCTTTTGCTCGTGTTCCAGTGGGTCGGGTCAGGGCAGTTATTGATCAGTTATGACGCTTTATGAACTGTGTAGTTTAACGTGATCCATTGTCTCCTGGTTAACCTTGATTAGACTTCCGCTCACTTTCATGTCGAACGTTAGTTGCAGTGTTTCATGTTGAAGCTGTTAAAAACTATGAAATAATAATAAAAAAATACTTATTCTACAACTATTACTACTAATACTACTACTACTGCTCTTACTACCACTACTAGTACTACTCCTAATACTAATACTACTACTGCTACTATTACTACTCTTACTACCACTACTAGTACTACTACTACTTATCTGTGTTGTCTCTCTCATGTCTGCTCAGTAAATCTGAAGCTATAGCCAGCAGCTCGTTAGCTTAGCTTAGCATAAAGACTGGAAACAGAGGGAAACTGCTGGCCTGGCTCAGTCCAAAGGTAATAGTCTGAGAAGCAGCTCTTCTACAGTTTATTCAACGTGTAAGTACAGTACATCAGAGGTATCACTGTACTTCTTAGGTTATACTTTACCTTTTTATTTATGTTACTGTTATTGTTTTACATCACTAAACCTACTCTCATGATCATGTTCCTTTATTTACTCATTTAGTCTTCTTTGACATTCTGTACCTAAATGAAGCACGGCACCATAAACAAGTCATCTCTGAAAATGATGCTTCACAACAACCATTCATATTAATGAGCCATGTTCTCTGTAACCCTGATACACAATAAATACACATCTCTCAGCTCTTTGTTCCTGTTTTTATTGTAATATGAGGCGTTATCATTTGAAGTCATAACAAAAACATGACAGTTTGTTTTGCTGCTGTTCAGTGCCCTCTGACCTCAGATCTGCTTTAATCTTTAATACCTAATCACACGTAATTCCCACTTCACATGATAATTGAGGGTGGTCTGTAATCCAGCGGTGCCGCAGACCTGAGGTCAGATTACAGGATGTGTACAGCAGTTAATCCACCTGTTTGTACAATTCATGTAATCACCTTTATGACTTCAGTGACCCGCTGATAGAAGAGAACAACATCTCATCCTGTTTGTTTCTCTGTTAAAGACACGCGACACCAAGTCCATTGTTATGTTCAGTGGAACCGATGAGGTCAGAGGCGAGAGGTGAGCGTCTGCTTCAGGTGAGCTTTGGTCTGCAGGTGAGCCTTCAGGAAGGTGAGCAGGCGGAAGTGTTTCCCACAGCTGCTGCAGCTGTAGGGTGTCTCCCCGCTGTGGATGCTGCGGTGCCTCATGAAGCTGGTGGCCAGGTTGAAGGTCTTGGAGCAGAGGGTGCAGCTGTAGGGTTTCTCTCCGGTGTGGGTGTACCTGTGGCCCTTCAGCTGCTGCTTCATGCCGTAACTCTTCCCGCAGACGTCGCAGTGGAACGGCTTCTCCCCCGTGTGGCTCCTCTGGTGGATCCTGAGCTGCGACGGGTGGGGGAACTTCTTGCCGCACACCTCGCAGGCGATGACGGCGTCCGCGGCCGCGAGCCCGTCGGCGGGCAGCTCGTGCGAATGCCTGCTGATGATGTGGCTCTTCAGGCAGCGGTACGTCTTACCGCACACGGAGCAGAGCGGCCTATCTCCGGTGTGGCCGGCCTGGTGGCCGCGCAGGTTGGCGGCCTGGGTGAAGCCCTTCCCGCAGGTGGAGCACCGGTACGGCCGCACCTCCCGGTGCACCAGCTTGTGCCGCGTCAGGTGGCCGGCGTGGTAGAAGCTCTTCCCGCAGACGTCGCAGACGAACGTCTTGTCGAAGTGGGTGGTCCGGTGCGTCTTCAGCGTGCTGAGGCCGGAGTAGCCTTTACCGCAGACGTCGCAGTGGCAGGTCTTCTCCCCGGTGTGCCGCGCCTTCACGTGCAGGTCGCGGTGGGCCTTGTGGTTGAACCTCTTGGGGCAGTAGTCGCAGGTGTACGGCAGCAGCCCGTGCTCTTTGATCGTGTGCTCGCGGAGTCTCAGGATGCCAGAGAACGCCGCGCCGCACACCGAGCACACCGGGTGGGACTTCCTCTGGTGGTCCGAGAGTCGCTGGCAGGTTGGAAACAGCATCCCACACTCAGAACACCGCCGTTGGCTTTCTGTCGGCTCATCCAGAGACGAGTCAGCGGCTTTTTTACGCTGTTTCCTGCCGCGTGCCGCTGAGACTCCGCCCTCCGTTGGCGGCCGGGCGTACTCGTGGTCGGGGACATCGGCCGGAGGGGGAGGGGGGGAGGAGATGGTTTTATTTTCACCTGCAACAAAAGGAAGACTTGGTCTGTAATTAGCAGCTGAAATGTTTAAAATGTAACGAATGACGTCGGGTAGTCACCGTTAGCGTTAGCGTTAGCATGGCCCTGCAGAGACAGCAGCAGACCCGTGGAGTGGACAGCAGCGCTCTACAGAGACAGAAGACAGTGAGCGGTGTTCAGAGGCTGCAGAGGATCTCACTCTGCTCAGGACTCACTCACTGACCCCGTAAACCAGGATGTAGGTGTGTCCTGTGGGGGGGCGCTCACCTCCACCTGGACCACAAACAGATTCAGTTCTTAGTTTTTAAATTATTATCATTGCTTTGTTCAGTGTTTAGAGGAGGAGACCTCTGTGGTAAAAACCTCCTGAAGACAACAACTCACCTCCTGGTGTCTCCTTCTGGTCTCCTGGTGTCTCCTTCAGGTCTCCTGGTGTCTCCTTCAGGTCTCCTGGTGTCTCCTTCTGGTCTCCTGGTGTCTCCTTCTGGTCTCCTGGTGTCTCCTTCTGGTCTCCTGGTGTCTCCTTCAGGTCTCCTGGTGTCTCCTTCAGGTCTCCTGGTGTCTCCTTCTGGTCTCCTGGTGTCTCCTTCTGGTCTCCTGGTGTCTCCTTCTGGTCTCCTGGTGTCTCCTTCTGGTCTCCTGGTGTCTCCTTCAGGTCTCCTGGTGTCTCCTTCAGGTCTCCTGGTGTCTCCTTCTGGTCTCCTGGTGTCTCCTTCTGGTCTCCTGGTGTCTCCTTCTGGTCTCCTGGTGTCTCCTTCTGGTCTCCTGGTGTCTCCTTCAGGTCTCCTGGTGTCTCCTTCTGGTCTCCTGGTGTCTCCTTCTGGTCTCCTGGTGTCTCCTTCAGGTCTCCTGGTGTCTCCTTCAGGTCTCCTGGTGTCTCCTTCAGGTCTCCTGGTGTCTCCTTCAGGTCTCCTGGTGTCTCCTTCTGGTCTCCTGGTGTCTCCTTCAGGTCTCCTGGTGTCTCCTTCTGGTCTCCTGGTGTCTCCTTCAGGTCTCCTGGTGTCTCCTTCTGGTCTCCTGGTGTCTCCTTCAGGTCTCCTGGTGTCTCCTTCTGGTCTCCTGGTGTGTCCTTCTGGTCTCCTGGTGTCTCCTTCAGGTCTCCTGGTGTCTCCTTCAGGTCTCCTGGTGTCTCCTTCTGGTCTCCTGGTGTCTCCTTCTGGTCTCCTGGAGGCTGAACCATCTTCAGGATTTTATCAACAGCTCCGACACACAGACTGTCCACCAGAGCTCTGAGTTTTTCCTGAAAGAAAAGAGGAAAATGGTTTTAAATGCAGGACGTTTACTGCGTACACAGTGTGTAGTAGTACTTTTACTACAGTGTGTAGTAGTACTTTTACTGCAGTAACGTATCCGAGTACTTCTCACTGCTGACAGACACTTTCACGCCTTTCAGTTGAATTGTTTGTAATAATGTTGGATTATAAGTTAGCTAACAAACAGGAACCTCTTAAATTAGAACATCTTAGAGTTTGGTGGAACTAACGACACGAGGACTGAGTGTGAATTATTTTATTAATTAATTTAAATAATTGAATTAATTATTATTATTTATTTGTTTACAGCTAATTTAACAGTTAAACTTCAAACTGACATTTCTTAAATTATGATATTTTTTAATGAAGTTTGGTGTGACGTTACGACACCATGAACGTAAACAGTTAACATAACGACCAATAGAAATGCCTGCTGTCGTAAACACCGGAAACAGTTACCGTAAAGTTCGCCGTTAGCTACAGTTAGCGCAGTTAGCTTGCCTCGGTTTCTGGACGTGGTCTCCTCAGAGAGACGGTACATATCTCCGTCCTCAGCGCCTGCAGCAGGTCGTTCACGATGAGCGTGAGTTCACTTCTAAAAGTGATCAAATCCGACATGTTTAACAATTCCTACACTTAGCAGCCGGCTAGCTTAGCAAAAAAACACAACGGCTTGGAGCCAACGGTGCGGATAAAGGAAGTGACGTTGTTGTCTCCTCCAACTCCAAATTCTTCTTCTTCTTCTTTAAATTTGATTGGCGGGTCGCAACCAACTTGTATAGGTGCATACCGCCACCTACTGTACCTGGAGTGTGCAGTTTCAGGGTAACCTTTTCTTCACTGTTCTGATAAACCAAAAAAAACAATAATATATATATATATATATATATATATATATATATATATATATAAAAATAAATAATAATAATAATAATAATAGTATACATATATATATATATATATATATATATGTATACACACTATATATATATATACACATAACCAGATAAATAAACCTAAACACCTACTACCAACTAAATCCTACGGTCTAATCCCGTAGGACAGTGCTCTGCAGCACTCTCGCCATTCTCCGTCCGCTGCCAGAACTCCCTCCAAACTCCACTTCCGTCCCAACTGACATATTTTTTGCTTCAAGATGTTCCTGTCTGAATTGTATCTTTGACATTTCAGGATAACATGCTCCACGTCTTCAGTAACATTACAAATAGTGCACTTATCTGAGTCCATTTGTGCCATTAAATACAGCGTTGAGTTAAGTCCTGTATGTCCGAACCTTAACCTTGATATTATGACCTCCTCTCTTCTATACTTCCCTTTGTATGTCTTCACATTTATGGATTTCTGAATGTTATAATAATGTCCTTCCTTTGTTATCGTTGTCCCACTTCTTCTGCCATAACTCCCGTCCTGCCTCTCTTATTAATGCTTTAGCTTTCAATATCTCCTCTTCTTTTAGTGTTAGTGCTCTCTTTGCAATCATATCTGCTCTCTCATTGCCCTCCACACCTACATGAGCAGGAACCCAGCAAAATGTAACATTAATTCCCAGTCTTTGAAGTCTCAACATGATCAGAGATATTTCCATCACTAAATCCTCTCTAATTGTTTGTTTTGTCTTCAGGCTGTTTAAAGCTGCAGCAGAATCTGAACAGATGACCACTCTCTCAGGCCGGACCTCTTCTACCCATTGCAGTCCCAAGATTATTGCAATAATTTCAGCTGTAAAGACAGACAATCTGTCATTAATTCGTTTGCATATTGTCACAGTAAATTCTGGTATGAATACCCCTGATCCCACGTGTCCATTCCCGTTATCTTTAGATCCATCTGTATAAATCTGCATATAGTTATAATTATTATTATTGATGTATACTTGAGTCTGATGTCCAATGTCATACAATTTTCTTTCCATCCATTTCTTCCTCTCTTCTATGAGTGTTAAATCCACATTGTGCACTGGTAGTATCCACGGAGGAACATTGGGCCCATACTCTAACCCAGTTAACCCGTATTCTTTGGCTGTTGCACTGATTGTCCAACCAAACCCTTTGCCTTTACTTTGGGTGTATTCCCAGCATTCATACAGCACATTTGTTACGGGAAGTTCCTCTGCAGATCCCTTTAACTTCACCCAATATGCCAGAGCTAGTTTGCCAGAGCTAGCCCTTTTTCTTTCTAACTTCTGTATGTGCTGCTAAAATTTCTTCTTTTCTCTGTCTGTGCCTCTCGTGTAAATGACTTCCGCTATGAACATTTGCAAACTTCTTCCCCAATAACGCAGCTTTCTCCTCATTTGTAATTGCCCGATATTCTCCGTCTATCAAAACTGGGATTTTAATTGATTTTCTTTTCCCACTCATCTTTTTGATCATCGCCCAAACATCACGTAACTCTATTTCTCTTCCAATAGCTGAACAGAATTGCCTCCATGCATTCCTCTTTGATGACTTAATAACTTTCCGTACTACCGCTCGTCTTTCTTTGATAATCGATCAGATTATCTTGGGTCAAAAGACTTCTTAACTTTCTGTCGGCACGATTTCTTTCTTGAATGGCATTTTTGCATTCCACCAATGGAACCATTTTCTTTTTCCCATTCACCTTACTCTTAGGAATGCATATTGATGCAGCACCAATAATCATAGCGGTCACTGCTCTCGAACAGCTGTCCACATTATTCTCAATCGATATTTCTTCACATGACTTCCTACAACATTCTTTAAATTTTCCCCAGTTAGCTTTAGGAAAACACCATCTTTCTATTATATTACCCTTCTGAGTAAAGATATCACAATTGAATGAGCACCATATAGGATAGTGATCACTCCCTATATTAGATTCATTCATTGTATTCCATTCACACAAATTACTCATATTTCCTGAGACTAATGTAAGATCTAAGCAGGATACTGAGTTTCGAGTAACATCTACCCTGGTACTGCTTCCATCATTAAGACAAATGAATGATCTCGCCTCTATAAATTCTTCAACTACCGCTCCCAACTCCAAATTAAAAGCACTGGCTTTTTTTGAATCGTCGCATACATGAAAGTTGATCTGTATTAACTCAAACTACGCGTTTAAACTGCTACAGACTACAACATACAAATACAAGTCTTTGGGTTTTATAACAGTATTTTTTTAAACAAGATTAAGAGATTTAATATCTTTATAGTTATTTTATTTTATTTGGTAAAGTTCTGGTGCTGATGTATGGAGGACTAAAGCTGCCATTATAATAAACAAATAAATAACTCAATGAATACAATAATAAAGAATTAAGTGTAGCATTATTCTTACAAGAACATGAAACATATTTTATGTATTTTTGAACACCAGCATGTCAATAAAACATGTTTCTAATAATTAGTCTGATTAATGCTCAGTGATTCCAAAAATACTTTGTTTATTCATCAATCGGCTGCTGTACATACATGTAAATCATGATAGTGATGATCATAATAATAATAATAACTAGAAAATTCCTTAGGAAAATTTGACAGTGTGGCTTCTACTGCCCGAAGAAATCGCAATATACACACACCAATGTTACCGGTAGCGTCATTCAGGTTCAATTGAGATAGCGCTACTCTCTTTTCTGCATTTTAGATTCATACTCTTGGATTGAATCTTGTATTTGTGGGGCTTTTATTTTGAAAGGGTGGGACTGGGTGGGTGAGAGAGGGAGAGAGGGGGAGAGAGAGAGGGAGAGAGGGAGGGAGAGGGAGAGAGAGAGAGAGGGAGAGAGGGGGAGAGAGAGAGGGAGAGAGGGAGAGAGAGAGGAAGGAGAGAGGGAGAGAGAGAGAGGAAGAGGGGAATAGGGAGAGAGGGAGAGAGGGAGAGAGAGAGAGAGAACTGGTTGCCATGGCGAGGACGCACCTGGTGTTAGAGGCAGACTGATTAAGAAACATTACAGTAAACAGTGATTTTGAACAAAACCCCTAACTCCTTTTAACATTAGCAGGAGTCTGAGTGCCAAAATATGGAAACCGTGAGAACGATAAGACTCTGGCAAACGCGCTGATGTGTTTTTATGTTTGTGGTGTTAATAATGTGAGCTGCAGAGCACATATAGACAAAACTGGTACCGTCTGCGTTCTTTGAGAAATGAGTGGTGAGATTTAACATGGAGTCTAATGGAGCAGTTGGTTGGAGTTCATGTCGCTCTGCGGCTCTTTGAGCCAAATGTGTAAGTCCGTTGGATTCCACAGACATCTGTGTGCGACAGCACAACATTTACAAGCTTTTGGGCCAAAATGGTGTTTAAAGAGTAAAACTTGTGGGAGCTGGAGCAATTTGTTTGGAAAAATCACAGAATATTTTCCTGCTCCGCTCCACTCTGACGGTTATGCTCTCACTCTAGCTCTTAACGAGCTGCGCAATACACACCCATTATAAAATACACACCCATTATAACATCTGAAACAGACACAAAATGTTCCTGAAACTTAATCTGCGACTTCATGAAAACTGTGCTGAACTATCAAAATGTCCCTTTGGCTCAATAAAGTGCAGCGTTCTGTCTACGTTTTAAACTTTGAATCATGTTTCTACGTTAAAGTACGGCTCGTCAATATGGGCCCAAAGTTAAGTGTTGTTTTAGCTTTCTTCACGCCAGAACCCCATTCAAGTGAATGGAGAAATTTTGCTGTTTTTTGGGATTTTCGGGAAAACCGCTCGGCGAATCTCTCCGGAAAATAGATAGCACACTATTCCCGATCAGGCCGCACGTTTTGATGTATTTCACGCCGC
>JAFEUB010000360.1:327500-390000 GCA_024529925.1 Ophthalmolycus amberensis
TCTCAATATATATATATATGTTGAGATAGTTTGGGATTAATTCATATATATATATATATATATATATATATATATATATATATGTATATGTACGAAGATGAGACATATATATCAATAATTTAATTAAATCATTAAAATAGCCATAACATATTTATGTTGCTGAAAACACAACTTCTTCATTTTTAGAAGAAAACACGAAACCTGATCAATAACATATCTAAACTAATATTTCATAGAGATGAATATATATATATATATATATATATATATATATTGTGTCTCGTGAGGCTCACCTGTGTCGCCTCTTCTTCCTCTTCTGAGAGTTCGCGGAGTTCTTGGAGTCGTTCCGGTCAGAGAGACACTCTTCATCTGCACAGAGACCGGAAACACGTCATCAACCCAACGATCATTTACAGATTTATTTATTTAGATTTAATAGAAATAAATCAAAAACTTAGTTTCCTCCGAAAGATTAAATAATAATCCAGTAATTATAATAAATCATTTTGTAATATTAGAGTCTGAAGCTTTAATATAAAGATATTAAATCTGTTATTATTTCAGATAATAAACAAAGAAACAGAAATATAATCAGTTTAAAATAAAAAAATAAATAAAGATAAATAAAGAATCTCCAGCTGTTTGAAGGGCCGAGCCGAGCCGAACTGGGCCGAACGGAGAGAACCAGAACCGAACATCAAATATTAAAACCAACTGAACAAATATCATTTAAATATGCAGGTTTGAATAATAAGAATAAGAAGTGAACCATAGTAATAACAATAAGAACACATTAAAAAGCTGTGAAGATTGCCGAACTGAGCCGAACTGAACAGAGGCGACAGAGGTCCGGTTTCAGCACCAGACCAGGTGAGCAGCCCCCCTGTAGACCAGGTATAGGAGCAGTGAACGGGGTTCCGTACCGGAGTAGGCGTCCCGCTGGGCCTCCAGGTTCTGCAGGTAGTGGCTGTCGGCCCGGGCCTGCAGCAGCGGCAGGTGTCCCGGCAGGAAGCAGCCGGGCGCTCCGTTGGGCTGCTGGGCCGCCAGGCTGCACAGGAAGCCGAGTCCGAGCGGCAGAGACCCGCCCGGGAACGAGAACCCTCCGAGGCCTCCGAGGCCGCCTCCGACCCCGTGCGCTTCCACTCCGGACCCGGAACCCGACACGGACAGACCCGATCCCGGAGGAGGACCGCCGGGCTGCTGCTGCCGCTGCGCATGAAGGTCCGACTCCAGCCCCAAAAGGTCGGTGATGGCGAAGCCTTTGGACCGGAATCCGCTGCCGTGCAGCCGGGACTTATCGATCCCAAAACCCGGAGATAACATCTTGACTTTGGGCTTGTCTTCCAGCTCGTCCCGTCCCGTCAGGCTGCTCATCAGGAGGCTGAACTCTGGTCCTGAAGCTGAGGAGGAGGAGGAGGATGGACAGAGCGGGACGGTCCGGGTCGCGGGCTCGCTTTATCAAGTCCCGGTCTCCGGGGATCACAGCAGCATCCAATCAGAAGTGAGAGTTGCAGCGGGGGGCGTGTCCCTGCTCTCAATCCCGGAGGATTAATTGCACCAATTTCCCTCCAATCCGATCAGGATTTACTCTCCGAGGACCCGGACGCACTTTTTAATTCATGTTGTTGATCTTTGATCACAGAGCGCGAGAGTGTATAAACTAATCAGTTATGATTTAATAGAATAATCAATTAAATTATGAATTAATAGAACAATCAATTAAATTATGAATTAATAGAATAATCAATTAAATTATGAATTAATAGAATAATCAATTAAATTATGAATTAATAGAATAATCAATTAAATTATGAATAAATACAATAATCAATTAAATTATGAATTAATACAATAATCAATTCAATTATGATTTAATACAATAATCAATCAAATTATGAATAAATACAATAATCAATTATCTTATGAATTAATACAATAATCAATTAAATTATGAATTAATACAATCATCAATTAAATTATGAATTTATTCAATAATCAATTCAATTATGATTTAATACAATAATCAATCAAATTATGATTTAATACAACAATCAATTATATTATGAATAAATACAATAATCAATTATATTATGAATTAATACAATAATCAATTAAATTATGATTTAATACAATAATCAATTAAATTATGATTTAATACAATAATCAATTAAATTATGATTTAATACAATAATCAATTAAATTATGAATTAATACAATAATCAATTAAATTATAAATGAATACAATAATCAATTAAATTATAAATGAATACAATAATCAATCAAAGTATGAATGAATACAATAATCAATCAAATTATGATTTAATACAACAATCAATTAAATTATGAATGAATACAATAATCAATTAAATTATGAATTAATACGATAATTAATTAAATTATGAATGAATACAATAATCAATCAAATTATGATTTAATACAATAATCAATTAAAGTATGAATGAATACAATAATCAATTAAATTATGAATTAATACAATAATCAATTATATTATGATTTAATACAATAATCAATTATATTATGACTGTAAACACGAAGTGAGTGTATGTGTGAGTGTGTGTGTATGTGTGAGTGTGTGTGTGTGTGTGTATGTGTGTGTGAGTGTGTGTGTGAGTGTGTCTGTGTGTGTCTGTGTGAGTGAGTGTGTGTGTGTGTGTGTGAGTGTGTGTGTGTGTGTGTGAGTGTGTGTGAGTGTGTGTGTGTGTGAGTGAGTGTGTGTGTATGAGTGTGTGTGTGTGTGTGTGTGTGAGTGTGTGTGTGTGTGAGTGTGTGTGTGTGTCTGTCTGTGTGAGTGTGTGTGTGTGTGTCCACAGTAACGTATGTTCATTTTAAAACAATGTGGATTACCTCGATAAGAGCAGATTGATTGATTATGTGTTCTATAATAATCTCAGATTAAGGTTTTTATTCTTGTACTTCTTCTGATCTTTTTATCTTCGTCCTCACGTTGATCCTTCGTCTTCATCGTTTTATTTCTGCCTTTTGTAATTAATCTGCAGCGAGCGAGATCATCACTGACCTCAGATCAGTTCAGAGCTCAGCTCTCTTAAACCTGACTGAAGTAAAAGTATATAAATGAAGTTAAAGTATTGATGGATGATATGTTTTACTATTAAAACATGACTAATATTATTGTACCTGACAGGTCGATCCTACCAGGTGACATGGAGGGGGGCCGTGTCGGAACCACGCATGCTGACTACGGGGGTTCCACAAGGCTCAGTCCTGGGCCCCCTTCTCTTCTCGCTCTACACAACATCTCTGGGTTCTGTTATTCGCTCGCATGACTTCTCTTACCATTGTTATGCCGATGACACCCAGCTGGTCTTGTCATTTCCTCCGGTGACACTCAAGTGGAGGCATCGCTGCGTGCTTGGCTGACATCTCGACGTGGATGACGACACACCACCTCAAGCTCAACCTGGACAAAACCGAGCTGCTGTTCCTCCCGGGGAAGGGTTGCCCTCACCGAGACCTGTCCATCACCATTGATGATACCGTGGTGACGCCAACTCGGACTGTGAGGAACCTGGGTGTGACCCTGGACGACCAACTGTCGTTCTCAGCAAACATTGCATCGGTTACACGCTCCTGCAGATTCCTGCTCTACAGCATCAGGAGGATTCACTTCCTCACTGATGAGACGGTGCAGGTGCTCATCCAGGCTCTGGTCATCTCCCGCCTGGACTACTGCAACTCACTACTTGCCGGAGCTCCGGCGTCGGCTATCAGACCTCTGGAGCTTGTCCAGAAAGCTGCAGCTCGCCTGGTGTTCAATCGCCCCAAGTTCTCCCACAACTTCCCTTCTCCGTTCTCTACACTGGCTCCCTGTAAGAGCATCCAGTGTGAGACTCTGGTGCTAGCCTACAGGGCAGTGAAAGGAACAGCTCCTTCCTATCTCCAGGCCGCGGTCAAGCCCTACACCCCCGCCCGACCACTTCTCTCTGCTGCCTCGGGGCGATCGGTCGCCCCGTCGCTCAGAGGTCCCTGCGGCCGATCGACCTGGTCACGTCTGTTTCCTGTCCTGACCCCTCAGTGGTGGAATGAAGTACCCACTGACCTCAGGACAGCAGAGTCGCTGCCCATCTTTCATCAGGCTGAAGACTCACCTGTTCAAGAAGTACTACCCTGAGCCTTCACTCACCACTTACTGTATTCATATTAGTTTGTTTCTGTACTTCTGCTCTGGTTTATGCTCTATGATGCTTGTTTAAAGGAGATGCACTTATGACTTCTGGTGACTAGTAGTTCTCTTGAATATGTTGAATACACTTATTGTAAGTGGCTTTGGATGAAAGCGTCTGCTGAATGACTGTAATGTGATGTACAGTACTACAGTAAAGTACCTCAGAATTCTCCTTCAGGAAACAACACGTTGACATTCTGATGAACATCAATAAATCATAATCATGTTTCAGGTTTTTATTGATTCCTGATTATTGATGAGAATCAGAGAAAACAATACTCTGGGATTTAAAGTGTGAATTTACAATAAAACACCAATATTTATTTATGCTGATAAAAGGACCCTAAGGATCTTTTTCTTCTATATTTAGGACTTAAAACTTCTCTTACTCAAAATCACAAAGTCCAACTCAAGGCCTTCTTCCTGACTTTGTTTCCAGAGCTTTCAGCTTCATCTCAGTCTTCAGCAGAATCTAATCTTTAAACTCTGGTTTTATGTGATTCATCTCTCAGATTATGACTTCAGTTAATATCTGAATTTATGTGTATTTAATAAATATAAAGAGGTGTTTTATTAATAACTATGATAATGTTTTAATGTTGTTTTCACCACAAAGTGTTTATTAATAACTGACTCGTGTTATTAATAACTGACTCGTGTTATTAATAACTGCTGATGTGTGACTGTGTGAGTGTTAATGAGACTAATTAAAGATGTAATCAGTGACCTGCTGCCTCAGTAAGCGATAGCAGTAATTCAGACGCTGCTGCTCTGCCAGTTTGTTGTCTATTGTTTTCTGTCTCTATTGTTTAACAGCAACAGGCAACAATAGTCTGGCCACGCGCCCCCACCAACCCCCCGACCCCCCACCAGTCTCCACCTACTGCCCTCTGTGGCCCACTAATTATTCATAAATGCACATTTATGCAAATAGCCGGGATAGATTAACCTAATTCAGTGATGTAAACAACTGCTGGGTGGGGATTTTAAATTAGACTGTCTGGAAGTCTGGACCATATACTCTTATAGGACCCCCCCCCCCTCCCCCCCTCCCCCCGCTCATTTACATTTAGTAATCTCAGCCTTAAAGTGCATCACGCCAGACAAGCAGAGGAAGCTACCGTCTGTCTGCATCGTCAGCGCTAATGGCTAATGATTAAAAGTGTAACACTGTACCAGCAGCAGGCGTCACGCCGCCGGGGCGTGCGGCGCCTGCCGCTACGTGATTAGCATGACGCGAGCTACACAATGCTAATCACGCTAATGACTCGACACATGTTCACTTCCTGAGTTATTAAACAATCTGAATGTGAATATTTCAACTTGTACTTTCTCACAGTTTCACGTCTCACCGGCTCAGACGAGACACTTTCCTCCAGTTTAAACATCCGACCTCTGACCCCCCTCCTTCTCTTTCTGACCCTAATACTTCAGCTGCCACTCGCACGACTGACCACGTTCTGAGGAAACAACAGGAAGTTGTTGAGTCATGTTCTCGATCATTTCTATCAGAGAGATCTGATCAAAACAAAGATCATTTATTGTGTATAGTCCAAAACCACAAATTCTCCAGAGTTCTTTACAATCTGTACACATACGAGATTGTCTGTCCCAGGACCCTCACATCAGAACAGGAAGAACTCCCCAAAACCCCTTTAACAGGGAGAGAGAGGGAGAGACCTTAGAGAGCAACAGAGGAGGATCCTCTCCCAGGATGGAGTGTGATAGAAGTCATGTGAACACAATCAACATACCAGAGTTACAACACATTACATGTGTGACAGAACCACTGCAGGAGGCCAGACCACGGTCCAGGTAACAAGACCACGGTCCAGGTAACAAGACCAGGGTCCAGGTAACAAGACCATGGTCCAGGTAACAAGACCAGGGTCCAGGTAATAAGACCACGGTCCAGGTAACAAGACCACGGTCCAGGTAACAAGACCACGGTCCAGGTAACAAGACCAGGGTCCAGGTAATAAGACCACGGTCCAGGTAACAAGACCACGGTCCAGGTAACAAGACCACGGTCCAGGTAACAAGACCAGGGTCCAGGTAATAAGACCACGGTCCAGGTAACAAGACCAGGGTCCAGGTAACAAGACCACGGACCAGGTAACAAGACCAGGGTCCAGGTAACAAGACCAGGGTCCAGGTAACAAGACCACGGTCCAGGTAACAAGACCAGGGTCCAGGTAACAAGACCACGGACCAGGTAACAAGACCAGGGTCCAGGTAACAAGACCACGGTCCAGGTAACAAGACCACGGTCCAGGTAACAAGACCAGGGTCTTTGCATCGGTTACACGCTCCTGCAGATTCCTGCTCTACAACATCAGGAGGATTCACTTCCTCACTGATGAGACGGTGCAGGTGCTCATCCAGGCTCTTGTCATCTCCCGCCTGGACTACTGCAGCTCACTACTTGCCGGAGCCCCGGCGTCGGCCATCAGACCTCTGGAGCTTGTCCAGAAAGCTGCAGCTCGCCTGGTGTTCAATCGCCCCAAGTTCTCCCACAACTTCCCTTCTCCGTTCTCTACACTGGCTCCCTGTAAGAGCATCCAGTGTAAGACTCTGGTGCGAGCCTACAGGGCAGTGAAAGGAACAGCTCCCTCCTATCTCCAGGCCGTGGTCAAGCCCTACACCCCCGTCCGACCACTTCTCTCTGCTGCCTCGGGGCGATCGGTCGCCCCGTCGCTCAGAGGTCCCTGCGGCCGATCGACCCGGTCACGGCTGTTTCCTGTCCTGGCCCCTCAGTGGTGGAATGAACTCCCCACTGACCTCAGGACAGCAGAGTCGCTGCCCATCTTTCATCAGGCTGAAGACTCACCTGTTCAAGAAGTACTACCTTTAGCCTTCACTCACCACTTACTGTATTCATATTAGTTTGTTTCTGTACTTCTGCTCTGGTTTATGCTCTATGATGCTTGTTTAAAGGAGATGCACTTAAGACTTCTGGTGACTAGTAGTTCTCTTGAATATGTTGAATACACTTTATATAAGTGGCTTTGGATGAAAGCGTCTGCTGAATGATTGTAATGTGATGTGATGGAATGTATGTAATCAGAATCAGAACCGTTTATTGCCAAGCAAGTTTTCACCTGCAAGGAATTTGTCGTGGTGGAAGGTGCATAACATTCAACAATAAACAATAACATTTAACTATCAAAATAACATTTAACTATCAAAATAACATTTAACGATCAATTAACACTTAACTATCAAATAACATTTAACTATCAAAAACAGTCAGCACAGTGCAGCAAATAGAAACATATTTGAAATGTACAATAAGATATGGAATAAAGTGCACAGAAAAACAGATAACAGGACCGTAAACCAAGTGAAGTGTATGAATGTTAAAAGTGACGGGTGTGTTTAAATAGAGAGACAGGGATGTGCAGGGGAGAGACCAGAAGGGGAGAGACCAGAAGGAGATGTCCTGGGGATGACAGTCAGTGGGGGTCCCGGGCTCTGTTAATGAGCCCGAATGCCGACGGGAAGAAACTGTTTGTGTGGCGTGGGGTCTTGGTTCTGATGGACCGCAGCCTCCTGCCAGATGGAAGGGGCACAAATAGATCATATCCGGGGTGAGAGGGGTCGGCAACAATCCTTCTTGCTCGCTTCAGGGTTCTTGAAGAGAACAAGTCCTGGAGGGACGGCAGATTGCAGCCAATCACCCTCTCAGCAGAGTGAATGATGCGCTGCAGTCTGCCCTTGTCCTTGGCAGTGGCTGCAGCGTACCAGACTGTGATGGAGGAGCAGAGGATGGACTCAATGATGGCTGTGTAGAAATGCACCAACATTGTCTTTGGCAGGTTGAATTTCTTCAGCTGCCTCAGGAAGTACATCCTCTGCTGAGCCTTCTTGGTGATGGAGCTGATGTTCAGCTCCCACTTGAGGTCCTGGGATATTATGGAGCCCAGGAAGAGGAAGGACTCCACCACGTCGACGGGGGAGTCACCCACAGTGATAGGGGCAGGTGGGGCTGCATTCAGAGATGAGTCCAATGAGGGTGGTGTCACCCGCGAACTTCAGGAGCTTGACGGACTGGTGACTGGAGGTGCAGCTGTTGGTGTACAGGGAGAAGAGCAGAGGGGAAAGAACGCAGCCTTGGGGGGAACCGGTGCTGATGGTCCTGGAGGCTGAGACGTGCTTTCCCAGCTTCACGCGCTGCTTCCTGTCGGACAGACATTACATTACAATGTAATGTGATGTATGTAATGTAATGTAATGTAATGTAATGTAATGTAATGTATGTAATGTATGTAATGTAATGTGATGTGATGTAATGTAATGTGATGTGATGTAATGTAATGTATGTAATGTAATGTGATGTAATGTGATGTAATGTAATGTAATGTGATGTAATGTATGTAATGTAATGTGATGTAATGTATGTAATGTGATGTGATGTAATGTGATGTCACTATATGTACTGTGTATGGTGTGGAACATGACATCAAATACAACGCCAGTAAGAGTGCTATCCTGATCTGTCCAACTAAAGAGGACAAATGTCTAAACTTCCCTGACTTCAAATTGTCTGACAATAATCTTGGTGTCTGTAGTGAAGTAAAATATCTTGGTAATTTTTTAACAGAACACATGACTGATGATAACGACATTTCCAGGCAATGTCGTATGATGTATGCACAAGCAAACAGTCTCTCACGCAAGTTTGGTCTGTGTACAGATGGAGTGAAGATGTCTCTGTTCAGAGCATATTGTACTCCACTCTACACTGCACACTTGTGGTCAAACTACAAAAAAAAGAGTTTACAGAGACTTCAAGTAGCGTACAATGACGCCATGAGAATACTTTTAAAGAGAACGAGATGGAGTAGTGCTAGTGAAATGTTTGTGGCTGCACGAGTCAACACTTTCCAAACAGTTTTAAGAAATTTCATGTACAAATTCATCTGTCGACTGAATGACTCTGTAAATGGGATCATACTTGTTTTAACCAACATAAGGTTTAGCACCACACGCTACCAGTCCCAGCTGTGGCGACATTGGTACAGCTGTCTCTTTGTAAGGCATTGCTAGGCCGATGTACTTTTATTGTTTGTCTTTTTATGTATCTGTCTGTATGGACCCCGAGTCTGAAATAAAGTCTATCTATCTATCTATCTATCTATGTAATGTATGTAATGTAATGTGATGTGATGTAATGTATGTAATGTAATGTAATGTAATGTGATGTGATGTAATGTATGTAATGTAATGTAATGTGATGTAATGTATGTAATGTGATGTAATGTATGTAATGTAATGTAATGTGATGTAATGTATGTAATGTGATGTAATGTGATGTAATGTATGTAATGTGATGTGATGTAATGTGACGTAATGTATGTAATGTGATGTGATGTGATGTAATGTAATGTGATGTGATGTGATGTAATGTATGTAATGTAATGTGATGTGATGTGATGTGATGTAATGTATGTAATGTAATGTAATGTGATGTAATGTGATGTAATGTGATGTAATGTATGTAATGTAATGTAATGTGATGTAATGTATGTAATGTGATGTAATGTGATGTAATGTATGTAATGTGATGTGATGTAATGTGACGTAATGTATGTAATGTAATGTGATGTGATGTAATGTAATGTGATGTAATGTATGTAATGTAATGTAATGTGATGTAATGTGATGTAATGTATGTAATGTAATGTAATGTGATGTAATGTATGTAATGTGATGTAATGTGATGTAATGTATGTAATGTGATGTGATGTAATGTGACGTAATGTATGTAATGTAATGTGATGTGATGTAATGTAATGTGATGTAATGTATGTAATGTAATGTAATGTGATGTGATGTGATGTAATGTATGTAATGTAATGTGATGTGATGTGATGTGATGTAATGTATGTAATGTAATGTGATGTGATGTGATGTAATGTATGTAATGTAATGTAATGTGATGTAATGTGATGTAATGTGATGTAATGTGATGTAATGTATGTAATGTAATGTAATGTGATGTAATGTATGTAATGTGATGTAATGTGATGTAATGTATGTAATGTGATGTGATGTAATGTGACGTAATGTATGTAATGTAATGTGATGTGATGTAATGTAATGTGATGTAATGTATGTAATGTAATGTAATGTGATGTGATGTGATGTAATGTATGTAATGTAATGTGATGTGATGTGATGTAATGTATGTAATGTAATGTGATGTAATGTGATGTAATGTATGTAATGTAATGTGATGTAATGTATGTAATGTGATGTGATGTGATGTGATGTGATGTAATGTATGTAATGTAATGTGATGTAATGTATGTAATGTAATGTGATGTGCTGTGATGTAAGTAATGTAATGTGATGTGATGTGATGTGATGTGATGTAATGTAATGTAATGTGATGTAATGTAATGTAATGTATGTAATGTAATGTAATGTGATGTGATGTATGTCATGTGATGTAATGTAATGTATGTGATGTAATGTGATGTAATGTAAGTAATGTGATGTGATGTGATGTAATGTAATGTAATGTAATGTAATGTGATGTGATGTAATGTATGTAATGTAATGTGATGTGATGTAATGTGATGTAATGTAAGTAATGTGATGTGATGTGATGTAATGTAATGTAATGTAATGTGATGTGATGTAATGTATGTGATGTAATGTGATGTAATGTAAGTAATGTGATGTGATGTGATGTAATGTAATGTAATGTAATGTGATGTGATGTGATGTGATGTAATGTAATGTGATGTAATGTAATGTGATGTGATGTAATGCAAAGTAATGTAATGTGATGTAATGTAATGTGATGTAATGTAATGTATGTCATGTAATGTGATGTAATGTAATATGATGTAATGTAATGTAATGTAATGTAATGTAATGTGATATGATGTAATGTATGTAATGTAATGTGATGTAATGTAATGTGATGTGATGTGATGTGATATGATGTAATGTAATGTGATGTGATGTAATGTATGTAATGTAATGTGATGTAATTGTAAATAAAATATATTCATTCAATGTTAAACACAGCTTATACTGCGGATATGTGAGTTCTAGTGTAAGAAGGTCAAAAACTCCAGGCGGGGTACTCTATCGCTCGCCTGAACAAAGTGGAATACTACTAGAACTCTGAAGGATAGCTTTTGCCCCAGTTAAATGTCACAGAGCCTTACAGAGAACCAGATTCAACTGCCAGCTCCGTCTTAGAGATAAAGAGGCGCCCCGCTTATCTAGTCGGCCGAACATAACAATATGCTGTTACAACAACATGCATACACACTGACGTACCAGAGAAGGCGGTCCCGGGACGTGAGCCAGTGTGGGCGGAGATGCCCAGTGCTCCAACGAGGCTGTCTGAAAGCTAGAAACAGATCCGCCTCCTACTTTGTATTCCACCAATAGGCTTCCAGAAGGGAGAACCTATACACCGCGTGCGCACTCTGCTTAAGCGCCTCTAGCTTTCACTTTTTTCTAGGTCCGTGCACGTTTAACTGCTGGACATAATACTTCTGTTACAAATAAACCTTATTGCTTGAATTGAGCTAAACGCCTCGACCTGAGTCTGTTCACCTGAGTTTTCTCCTCAACATGGTAGCAGAGGATGGTTAGATAACGAACTGTAGGAGATTCATCTCGTGACGGACTTTTTCTTCTGTCCACAGACAAAACAACAGGTGTTTTCCCGAGAGGGTGGGGATTCCGGTTGCGGACCGGAGCCATTCTCCTCACCTCGGGAAACTGATCAAACAGCGCGCTGAACTCAAAAGGTAAGCAGAGCCTATTTAAATGAATTCTGCAGATTGTCTATAGGTACTAAATTGAATTGATCAGGTGTACCGAGTGTGAGTATGAATTGCCTTGACTAAATTGCTAAAGATAAACTACGTAACATTGTGACAGAATTGTTATGACAGTAGTGGGGGTTTTTAGCATAGAATGTACATGTGTGTGTGTGGATCTAACAGAAACGGACGATTGTGAAGTTGCATAGGCTGACATTGTGTTCACCGCGTAAGTTTTGATAACTGCTCTGCGGTTAAGCAACCGAGGCGAAAGCTTCGGTTCGCTGACCAATGACGGTCTGAAAAGACTGAATCCCGGGCCACACTGTTGATTTATGCGACGTAGCAAACTAAAGTTTGGATCACGTACATAGAAATTGTTGTTGAAATACGCTGATGTGAAAGAAGTGTGAGTGAAGACTGCACAACGTCATTTCCTTAAGGGACCAATTCGTGGAAAGCGGACACTGTAAAACGAAGATCCATATGTGGTTTGATGTCTGAGTATTCCAGTATTGGCAGTGTATGGGTCTGTGTGCAGCATAGATGTGCTCTGGGAGACATCGATTCAATTGTAGCACAAGATATCGCCACTTCCTTCGGGACCGAGTTCCTACAAGGCGTACGCTGTAAACAATAAGATCAACAGATCTTCCAGACGTGGTCTGCGTGCGAATAGTTGTAGAATCACGGCAGTGTGTGGTTGATTGAGTGTGGTGTAAAGGTCTCTGGGAGACATCCATTTCCTTCGGGGACCGGGCTCGTGCAAACGCTATAAAAACAGATCCATACGTGATTTGTGCGTATTGCAGAGACGGCAGTGTATGGGTTCAATTTGGTATGATTGATTGAGTGATTGCGTGAAAGCGTACATGTGTTAGAGACAGCAAAGAGAAATTGGAGTTGAAGTGTTTCTACCAGGTTCGTGTGCTTGTCAGTTTTTGATGGTCAGTGGAGCAGCGCACACGCATGAGACATAAGCTTTGCACTCACCACAGCAACACGAACATTAGGGTCTAGATTGAGAAAGCTGAGGGCTAATGTACATGTCATTTTTACTGGTAGTGTTAGACATATTACAGATTTATTGGGAATTGTGTTGGTTAGGGGTCGTAAAAAATTTAAAAGCAAAAAGAGCAGACAGACAGTCAGGCACAGAGACTGAACAAGGGAGTGAAAATTGTAGATAACGGCCAGGTGCAGCCGTAGGGAGGGTAAAAGATTGTAGCTAGGGACAGTTGAAGTCTCGTTGAAGGTCGCAGGGCAGAAGAAAATTTGGCAGGAGCTTTGGCTCCATCTGGTGGCACTTCGGGAGTACTGCGTCCAGAAAATTTGAATTGAAAAAAAAAAAAAAAAGAACACAAGAAGATATGGCTGGAGCTGTGGCTCCATCTGGTGGCTATTCAGGAGAACTGCGTGCAAAATTGAAAAAATCACTAACAGACACAGCAGGCAAGGCTGCATGGAAAAGAGACAAGATTCATTGGGATAATTGCATGAAACGATGGAAAGAGGAGGGATGGTGGAAGGCGGCCAGTCCACTACCTCCATCGGTCAACAACCTTCGATTCTTTGCCCAGGATTTGACAAAACGAGTGGCCTACGCACAGACAGCAGAGAATAGTCAAACCAAACGACGTGTGTTCGTTAACCCCCTGAAGCAAGCCCGCAAAGACAGAGAAGAGGAACACCGAGTGGCGATGAGGGCATTAGAAACGGCCATGACGGATCGGATGCAGGTGGACATGCCGACCGGAAAAGGCAAAACCAGGCCCCATCTGCCACTCGACATCACCCCCCTCGACATCACCCCTACCACACAAGCCCCGGTAGGTCCAGAAAAGACGGCCCAGGAACCAGGCCAGGCATCTCTGGCCTCGGCCCCTCCCGCGCCCTCAACAAACTTGGCACCCTCAACTGGCCTGTATCCAGCACTCCCTCCAGTTTCTCCCCCATACTCCTCCAACAATCCGGTTATACAAGCACCGGTGAGAACAGTAAAAGGAGGAATGCTCACAGGAGCATTCAAGATGGCACTAGATAAAGGGTGTACCATCGAGACGGACTCCACCTCCACAGAGCGAGCAATGAGAGGCATGATGAAGAGGATGGAGATGTTGGAAAGAGCTAAGACAGGAGTCCCCAGTTGGGAACACGAAGAGGATCTTCAAGGAGCAGTGGGAGGCCAGCCGTACAACGAGGAGGAAGGAGACGACAAGAGGCAGATAGATCTCGATCAGGAGTGCATTCAGCGACTTCGCGACGAACTCGCTGCCACAACACCTCGCCCCATGCACTCAGAAGAGACCTATGTGACAAGCAACCTGTACTATGACCCTGCAGGCAGAAGACAGCCATCACCAAGGGACTCAAGCGGACCAAATACAATGGAGCAGCTCTCTGTCCTGCGAGCAGGGGCTGAAGAACTAGAACAGACTTTAGCCTCAGTTATGGGCTACGGCAGTGAGACCAGCAACCAAGGAGCACCGGTGGAGCGGTCAACATATGAGGTGACGGGCACTCTACACGGAAAAGTCACCCCCCTCTTGGCAGGGACTGGAGCTCCTCCCCCCCAGTATCACCTTCGGTCCCATGGCCCGGCCCCCAAAGGAGAAACAGAAGAGATTGATGCCGGTGAATATCCCCTGAGAGCAGCCCCCACTCCTGCGCAGCCACGGCGTGTCCAATTTATGCCTTTTGGGTTTGCAGACATGACCTCCATGGTACAGCAGCTCCCATCCCTCCACGCGGGAGCCGATCCATGGATTGAGCTCACGGAATCCTTGACTGCTGGCCAACAGCTGGCAGTAGGCGACCTGAGAGCCCTTCTCTCTCGCTGTTTGGACCCAACCCAGTGTACTGCCCTCCTACACTTGGCAGGCGCTGGTGCAGCACCAGATGCCGACCCCTTTGATCGATATCGTACAGCGTTGTGGCAGGAGCTCAGAACTAAGTTCCCCACTCCAGTGAACCAAGGCGCAGTGGCAGCATTCATCTGGGCCCCGGCAGAGCCCCCGCCCCTGTACTTGGCCAGAGCAGAACAAGTGTGGCGCCAGGCCTTCAGAGAGCCACATGATGCAAGCATTACCACAGTGGCACTATGGCACACAATGGTAAAACGAGGCCTCCCTGATGGACCTCGCCAGTGCATGGACGCAGTGGTTGGCCTAGAAGAAATGACACAAGACATGGAACGCCCAGCTCCGACATTACCTCTCTAAGCACATTCAAACTGAGGCTGGTAGCGACACAGAAATTAAGGCCCTGCAGAAGGCCCTACTCAAGAAACAACTCAAAGAACAAGACGCGGCTGAGGCAACCAAGAAATCTAAGGCTAAACAGCAACAACAGCTGGTAGTCCAACCTGCACCGGCTCCACCTCCAACGGCACCTACTCCTTCTGTCCCACTGGAGGTCATGATGGCTATGATGTCAGCAGGCGGTGAACAGTCACGCCCATGGGTCCCACAGGGCCAATGGGGTGGAAGAGGAGGAGCCAGAAGAAGAGGAGCGCCTGGAGGCAGAGGAGCATCCTATTTCTGCTACAACTGTGGGAAACCGGGACACTTCGCAAGAGACTGCATGTCAGCACCGCAGCAAACACAGAGAGAAAGAGGACAATACTCCAGAGGAGGAGGCGGACGGGGCTATGACAGACAAGGACCACAGCAAGGGGCCCATCAGGCTCCTTGGGACGAAGGAAGAAGGCCCCAAGGAGGGGACCATGTCACCCAGGCCAACAGTCAACAACAATGGCCCGGAGAATATAACAGCCCTCCCTATTGACACGCCCCTCAACCACTGGTGTCACACACTCTACACTTCGGCCTCACCAGCGAACCCTTAATCAGGTGCTCAGTAAATGGACAGGATCACATCTTCCTCGTCGACACTGGAGCCACCTATTCGAGTGTGATGACAACGCAGCCGTTGTCGGACCGGTTTGTGTCAGTGGTGGGAGTCTCTGGCACTCCAGTTCGACAAGTTTACACCACCCCTCTCCCCATCACATTTCAAGATGCAACCCTCATGCACAGCTTTCTCTCTGCTCCAAACTGCCCAGTCAACCTGCTGGGACGAGATCTGATGACTCGCCTCAATCTGAGCATCTGGATGAACCAAGACGGTGTCCATGTCTCGTCGAACCCATCAACTAGTACGTTGTCCATGCCAGTACGCATTCTCTCCCTTGCTCCTGTTACAGAGACGGTGTCCTCCAAGGACGAAGAGGTCTTCTGGCTACGCTGTCTTCAAACTGGCCCCCAAACCCCTGCCATCCAATATTGGTTCAACATTCTCAAACCAAAAATCACTCAGCTTTTCCCGTACAAAACTCACCTGGACCACGTCCATTGCACTCTAAATGTCACACCAGACCCCGACGACCCCTACACAGAAGACTGGGATGAAAACATGTCTCACCTTAGACCCACCATTCAGTGTCTACACATCTATTGTGGCCAAGAAGGAGTAGCATCAAGAGTCATTCTATCTCCCTTCCTTCGCCCATGGTACCAGCTAGATGAGGACTCATCACCCCATGTCACTTTGGCTGTTGGTTTTGGTCATGAGGCCAGAAGTCTGGGGCCTATGATCAAGAGAGCACTAACTCTCACTTGGGAACCAACCACTACTGGAGGTCTGCTCAAAGCCAAGGAGGAGACCATGTGGAGATGGACAGCCCCTGACACTGTTGAGCACACACTACCGGAGCACCTCCCCTTGCCTCGTCACCATGGCAGATCGTGTTCAGATCATCCAGCTACAACTGCATGTCTGGCTCAGGTCCCGGGCAAGTTGTGGACCTCAGGGGCCTATGACGTTGGCCGCCTTACTACGGAACCCATCAAAGTCACATTCAAAGACCCACAGCAGCTTCCAGTGTACAGACCCCAATATCGCCTGAAACAAGAACAACTGGAAGGCATTTGGCCGACTATTGAAGGCCTGCTCCAAGCCGGAGTCATCTACCCCACCTCATCAGAGTTCAACACTCCCATCCTTCCGGTTCCAAAGGCAGGAGGAAAAGGCTGGAGAATGGTCCAGGATTTCCGCCCCGTGAACGAAATCACGGTTCCAACAGGTCATCCGGTTCCAGATCCTCATCTCTCTCTCAGCAATTTGAGCCCTGCACACACCCACTTCACAGTAGTGGACCTGGCCAACGCTTTCTTCAGTATCCCATTACACAAAGACTCTCAGCCCATCTTCGCCTTCACCTTTAATGATCAGCAGTATACCTATGCCTCCTTACCGCAGGGGTACAGGTGCTCCCCAGGACTATTCAACCACCACCTACGCTGGCTGACCTCTCCCTCCCAGAAGGGGTAGTCCTGATTCAATATGTTGATGATCTGCTTCTGGCAGCAACGTCAGCAGCTCTCTGCCTCGATTCCTCTGTCCGACTCCTCACTCTATTGGCCGAAAAGGGCTACAAGGTCAAAGGTGCAGTTCACCAGACGCCAAGTGTTGTTTTTGGGTCGCAATGTTTCATCAGATGGGATCGGCCTGTCACACACGCACAGGGCCTCCATCCTGCAACATCCTCAACCGCTCACTGTTGCCGCTCTCCTCTCATTCCTGGGCTTAACCGGCTACTCACGAGCCCACATCCCAGACTACACCAACCACACCACCATTCTCAGAGAGATGTTGAAGGAAGTGGGCACCAGAAATCTTACTGCCAACCTCACATGGACAGCAGAGGGTGAAACAGCCTTCACCCGCTTGAAGCAAGCACTTGCACATGCCGCCGCACTCATGTCCCCAGACTACTCCCTACCGTTCCACCTTGATGTTTCTGAAAGACACAGCCTACTCAATGCTGTACTCTTCCAGAAAAAGGGGGGTGAAAGAGGGGTACTGATGTATCATTCATCAAAACTTGACGCTGTGGAAAACGGTCAATCCACGTGCGCAAGATATGTTGCAGCAGTGGCAAAAGCGATTGAAAAGACTTCTCATATTGTCATGGGCCATACACTGGAAGTACACACGCATCATGGCGTGGCGGCATTCCTGATGAGTAAAGAATTCACGTTCAGTGCCGCAAGGAAAACGAAGATTCAACACACTTGCACCATGCCACACATCACCTTTGTGCCAGCCACAAGAAATATGGCGGCTAACTTCACGGATGGACAACCACATGTGTGCGAGGAAGTTGCAGTACAAGAAAAGAAATTGAGACCGGACCTCCAGAACACTCCCCACCTCAAAGCTGTGGCCTGGCTGTACACGGATGGTTGCTGTTACAAAGGAGAAGAAGGGAACATTGCATCATATGCAGTGGTGGAACAGAAGAGTGATGGCTACCACCAAACAGTGGAGTCAGGGATTCTGCCGCAACCCGCTTCGGCACAACTAGCGGAAGTGGAAGCACTGATCCAGGCTCTGAAGTGGAGCACGGGCAAAATTGTAAATATCTTCACAGACTCGGCTTACGCCCACGGAGCGGCCCACATCGATGGCCCTGTATGGCGAAGACGCAACTTCACCACTTCAAATGACCACCCCATAAAACACGAAGCAGCTATGAGAAGGCTGGTAGAAGCAATCCAACTACCAAAGGGGGTGGCCATCCGAACAGATCTCCAAACAGATCGAGAGGACTCGAGCAGTACCTGAAGCAGCGGCAGCTGGAAAGCAGATACAAGTAGGTGATTGGGTCAGGGTCAAGGTTCACAAGCGCAAGTGGACTGACCCCAGGTGGACTGGGCCGTACGAGGTGAAGGAGGTTACTTCACACTCGGTTCAGGTCAAGGGCAAATCAGGCGCCCCTTGGCACCACCTGACACACTGTGTCCCAGCACCGGTACCAACCAGAACACTGGGAGAAATTCGTACTGATTTGGAAAATGCATCGGGAACTTAGACGCTGTCTAGGGGACCCTCATGCAAACCCCGCCGACCGAGGTCGGCAGCGCTTCACCTGGAAAGGGTTGGGATGTGGGAAGAAAACTATGATAGGGGCGGGGGTGGGTATGGGCATATTTGTTGCCTTACTGATGTGGGGACTAGAAACCAAGTATCAGACACACCAGCACCCATCTAATTCAACCAGGGGCGGACTGGCCATCGGGGATACCGGGGGAATCCCCGGTAGGCCGACGGGGTTTGGGCCGGTCTCTGACATCGCTGGCCCCGACTATATTATATGCTTCACAGAACACGTTCAATTTACTCTAATACCGAAAGTCAATAATCAGTGAAAACTGTATCAACAGTATAAACTGACATTATACTACTCCTCGCGATCCGAGGACGCCATAGCACGGCTGGACACTACGGTGCTTTTAAAAACTTTTCTCCATAACCGCAGTCTGCGCCGTGCGCTCGTGCCGGGCGACGGTCGGAGCGGGGCCGGCGGAGGTGCGAATGGCCGCCGTAGACCGGCGAAATACAGGGGCGGCTCGACTGTCACGGCGTCCATGAATCGAGAAGGACTTCTTACTGGAACTGAAACGATGTACTGGGATTAAATTCTTTGTCAACAAAGAATTTGGTAAGTGACAAACTGCGTTTGTTTTTTTACATCTGACTGCAGTAACGTTTTTATGAATAATATTTGATGGCTCGTGCTCTTGTGTGGTGGAATGCGTGGATCCGCTGCAGGTCTGCTGGATTGATGTGCTTTGTTGTCATATGAATATATGTGACTGGTTCTTATGACTTTGTGGCTGTCATTGTGTTAATTACGTTGATTTGACTATGCGTTGTCCGTTATTGACGTAGCGTCCCGTCACGGATTCATGTATCTGCAGCTTGCGTCACTCGCTCGGAGACAAGCCGTTTTGAGTGCGAGCTAGCAGCATGGCACCGGTACCAAAACGTAAATCCTTTAAAGGTGGAGCTGAAAAGCTCAGGGAGAAAAAGAAGAGATATCTGGAGGAAGGTGCATCAAAATATTTAAAAATCTCTGACTTATTTGGGAAACCACCGACTGGTGACAGTGTTATGATGGTAAGTTGTGGCATTGACTTGGCCAATGTTAGCTTGCTTTTCACAGATGAGGTAATGTTCGGCTACAAGCTAGCCTAGCTAACGTTAGCTAGATAAATGATAAATGTCCAAAATTGAGACCGTTATGATCTGGTCAAATAAGCAAGCTGGCGCTGTTCACATCATCGAGATTATCTAATTTAACATGTTAGCCGTAGTTACTTGCTTACAATCGATGAGCAAGCTATCCATGGTGGTAGTTGTAAAGAGGGCAATCTTATCATTTCTAATAATTTATGTCAAATAATGTTTAAGTTAACCAGCTAGCTTGTTATGCTAAAATCACAGTGTTACACACAACACTAACATTATAAACAATTTTAATATGTTATCTAGATTGATGATTCTGCTGCTGGAAGCAGCAGCCAGGGGCCCCAGAGCCAAGATAAGCCAGGAAGCCAGGATGACAGAGAAAGTCAAGGCCAAGATGACACAGAATGTGAAGGCCAAGATTTTGATTATTTCACCAGGCCGATGTCAGACACATTAGACCTGTTCTTCCGTTTTCACCCCCAGCAGAAGGCAGACAATGCTGTAGTGCAGAGAGCTTTTTTTTGCAAAGATGGCACAAACAGAAAATGGCTATCATACAGTCAAGACAAAGAAGCCCTCTTCTGTTCCCTTTGTCTGGCTTTTGCTAATCCCAGAGAAAGCAACTCTTTCATCACTGGCATGTCCAACCTCACACACGTACACCAGAGAGTTGAAGAGCATGAGAAGATCCACCTACACAGAGGTTGCGCTGAGGCATATTTCCTCAGATCCTCAAGAAGCACGATCCAGGACCTTCTCATGGGACCTCAGATGTTGCTTCACAGAGAGCAAGTCCGCAGGAGGCGACAAGTGTTGGAGCGCATTATAGATGTGATGAAGCTCATCGGCAAAAGAGGTTTGAGCTACAGAGGCAAGCAGGGAGAGGCAGCATACACACTTGATGATGACAACATTGACCATGGTAACTTTTTGGAAATGATAGTTTTACTGGGAAAGTATGACGTCTGTCTCAAGGAACACCTCACTCTCTGCATCGAAAAGAGCAAGCAGATACACCAGTCTGGTTCAAGACGAGGTAGAGGTGCCCTTGTCACTCTCCTATCCAAAACGACCATCGACTACATCATCACCACCATTCAACGCCTAATGAAAACTGCCATCGCTGCTGAAGTTCGGGAATCTGGAATGTACTCGGTCCAGATCGACACCACACAGGACATCACAGCCCACGATCAGTGCTCTGTTGTCATACGGTATGTGACAGACACTGTTCATGAGCGACTAGTTGCTGTGATCAGATGTGAGGCATCCACTGGGCAATACTTTGCCCAACTTGTGAATGTGTCAGTGGTGGGAGTCTCTGGCACTCCAGTTCGACAAGTTTACACCACCCCTCTCCCCATCACATTTCAAGATGCAACCCTCATGCACAGCTTTCTCTCTGCTCCAAACTGCCCAGTCAACCTGCTGGGACGAGATCTGATGACTCGCCTCAATCTGAGCATCTGGATGAACCAAGACGGTGTCCATGTCTCGTCGAACCCACCAACTAGTACGTTGTCCATGCCAGTACGCATTCTCTCCCTTGCTCCTGTTACAGAGACGGTGTCCTCCAAGGACGAAGAGGTCTTCTGGCTACGCTGTCTTCAAACTGGCCCCCAAACCCCTGCCATCCAATATTGGTTCAACATTCTCAAACCAAAAATCACTCAGCTTTTCCCGTACAAAACTCACCTGGACCACGTCCATTGCACTCTAAATGTCACACCAGACCCCGACGACCCCTACACAGAAGACTGGGATGAAAACATGTCTCACCTTAGACCCACCATTCAGTGTCTACACATCTATTGTGGCCAAGAAGGAGTAGCATCAAGAGTCATTCTATCTCCCTTCCTTCGCCCATGGTACCAGCTAGATGAGGACTCATCACCCCATGTCACTTTGGCTGTTGGTTTTGGTCATGAGGCCAGAAGTCTGGGGCCTATGATCAAGAGAGCACTAACTCTCACTTGGGAACCAACCACTACTGGAGGTCTGCTCAAAGCCAAGGAGGAGACCATGTGGAGATGGACAGCCCCTGACACTGTTGAGCACACACTACCGGAGCACCTCCCCTTGCCTCGTCACCATGGCAGATCGTGTTCAGATCATCCAGCTACAACTGCATGTCTGGCTCAGGTCCCGGGCAAGTTGTGGACCTCAGGGGCCTATGACGTTGGCCGCCTTACTACGGAACCCATCAAAGTCACATTCAAAGACCCACAGCAGCTTCCAGTGTACAGACCCCAATATCGCCTGAAACAAGAACAACTGGAAGGCATTTGGCCGACTATTGAAGGCCTGCTCCAAGCCGGAGTCATCTACCCCACCTCATCAGAGTTCAACACTCCCATCCTTCCGGTTCCAAAGGCAGGAGGAAAAGGCTGGAGAATGGTCCAGGATTTCCGCCCCGTGAACGAAATCACGGTTCCAACAGGTCATCCGGTTCCAGATCCTCATCTCTCTCTCAGCAATTTGAGCCCTGCACACACCCACTTCACAGTAGTGGACCTGGCCAACGCTTTCTTCAGTATCCCATTACACAAAGACTCTCAGCCCATCTTCGCCTTCACCTTTAATGATCAGCAGTATACCTATGCCTCCTTACCGCAGGGGTACAGGTGCTCCCCAGGACTATTCAACCACCACCTACGCTGGCTGACCTCTCCCTCCCAGAAGGGGTAGTCCTGATTCAATATGTTGATGATCTGCTTCTGGCAGCAACGTCAGCAGCTCTCTGCCTCGATTCCTCTGTCCGACTCCTCACTCTATTGGCCGAAAAGGGCTACAAGGTCAAAGGTGCAGTTCACCAGACGCCAAGTGTTGTTTTTGGGTCGCAATGTTTCATCAGATGGGATCGGCCTGTCACACACGCACAGGGCCTCCATCCTGCAACATCCTCAACCGCTCACTGTTGCCGCTCTCCTCTCATTCCTGGGCTTAACCGGCTACTCACGAGCCCACATCCCAGACTACACCAACCACACCACCATTCTCAGAGAGATGTTGAAGGAAGTGGGCACCAGAAATCGTACTGCCAACCTCACATGGACAGCAGAGGGTGAAACAGCCTTCACCCGCTTGAAGCAAGCACTTGCACATGCCGCCACACTCATGTCCCCAGACTACTCCCTACCGTTCCACCTTGATGTTTCTGAAAGACACAGCCTACTCAATGCTGTACTCTTCCAGAAAAAGGGGGGTGAAAGAGGGGTACTGATGTATCATTCATCAAAACTTGACGCTGTGGAAAACGGTCAATCCACGTGCGCAAGATATGTTGCAGCAGTGGCAAAAGCGATTGAAAAGACTTCTCATATTGTCATGGGCCATACACTGGAAGTACACACGCATCATGGCGTGGCGGCATTCCTGATGAGTAAAGAATTCACGTTCAGTGCCGCAAGGAAAACGAAGATTCAACACACTTGCACCATGCCACACATCACCTTTGTGCCAGCCACAAGAAATATGGCGGCTAACTTCACGGATGGACAACCACATGTGTGCGAGGAAGTTGCAGTACAAGAAAAGAAATTGAGACCGGACCTCCAGAACACTCCCCACCTCAAAGCTGTGGCCTGGCTGTACACGGATGGTTGCTGTTACAAAGGAGAAGAAGGGAACATTGCATCATATGCAGTGGTGGAACAGAAGAGTGATGGCTACCACCAAACAGTGGAGTCAGGGATTCTGCCGCAACCCGCTTCGGCACAACTAGCGGAAGTGGAAGCACTGATCCAGGCTCTGAAGTGGAGCACGGGCAAAATTGTAAATATCTTCACAGACTCGGCTTACGCCCACGGAGCGGCCCACATCGATGGCCCTGTATGGCGAAGACGCAACTTCACCACTTCAAATGACCACCCCATAAAACACGAAGCAGCTATGAGAAGGCTGGTAGAAGCAATCCAACTACCAAAGGGGGTGGCCATCCGAACAGATCTCCAAACAGATCGAGAGGACTCGAGCAGTACCTGAAGCAGCGGCAGCTGGAAAGCAGATACAAGTAGGTGATTGGGTCAGGGTCAAGGTTCACAAGCGCAAGTGGACTGACCCCAGGTGGACTGGGCCGTACGAGGTGAAGGAGGTTACTTCACACTCGGTTCAGGTCAAGGGCAAATCAGGCGCCCCTTGGCACCACCTGACACACTGTGTCCCAGCACCGGTACCAACCAGAACACTGGGAGAAATTCGTACTGATTTGGAAAATGCATCGGGAACTTAGACGCTGTCTAGGGGACCCTCATGCAAACCCCGCCGACCGAGGTCGGCAGCGCTTCACCTGGAAAGGGTTGGGATGTGGGAAGAAAACTATGATAGGGGCGGGGGTGGGTATGGGCATATTTGTTGCCTTACTGATGTGGGGACTAGAAACCAAGTATCAGACACACCAGCACCCATCTAATTCAACCAGGGGCGGACTGGCCATCGGGGATACCGGGGGAATCCCCGGTAGGCCGACGGGGTTTGGGCCGGTCTCTGACATCGCTGGCCCCGACTATATTATATGCTTCACAGAACACGTTCAATTTACTCTAATACCGAAAGTCAATAATCAGTGAAAACTGTATCAACAGTATAAACTGACATTATACTACTCCTCGCGATCCGAGGACGCCATAGCACGGCTGGACACTACGGTGCTTTTAAAAACTTTTCTCCATAACCGCAGTCTGCGCCGTGCGCTCGTGCCGGGCGACGGTCGGAGCGGGGCCGGCGGAGGTGCGAATGGCCGCCGTAGACCGGCGAAATACAGGGGCGGCTCGACTGTCACGGCGTCCATGAATCGAGAAGGACTTCTTACTGGAACTGAAACGATGTACTGGGATTAAATTCTTTGTCAACAAAGAATTTGGTAAGTGACAAACTGCGTTTGTTTTTTTACATCTGACTGCAGTAACGTTTTTATGAATAATATTTGATGGCTCGTGCTCTTGTGTGGTGGAATGCGTGGATCCGCTGCAGGTCTGCTGGATTGATGTGCTTTGTTGTCATATGAATATATGTGACTGGTTCTTATGACTTTGTGGCTGTCATTGTGTTAATTACGTTGATTTGACTATGCGTTGTCCGTTATTGACGTAGCGTCCCGTCACGGATTCATGTATCTGCAGCTTGCGTCACTCGCTCGGAGACAAGCCGTTTTGAGTGCGAGCTAGCAGCATGGCACCGGTACCAAAACGTAAATCCTTTAAAGGTGGAGCTGAAAAGCTCAGGGAGAAAAAGAAGAGATATCTGGAGGAAGGTGCATCAAAATATTTAAAAATCTCTGACTTATTTGGGAAACCACCGACTGGTGACAGTGTTATGATGGTAAGTTGTGGCATTGACTTGGCCAATGTTAGCTTGCTTTTCACAGATGAGGTAATGTTCGGCTACAAGCTAGCCTAGCTAACGTTAGCTAGATAAATGATAAATGTCCAAAATTGAGACCGTTATGATCTGGTCAAATAAGCAAGCTGGCGCTGTTCACATCATCGAGATTATCTAATTTAACATGTTAGCCGTAGTTACTTGCTTACAATCGATGAGCAAGCTATCCATGGTGGTAGTTGTAAAGAGGGCAATCTTATCATTTCTAATAATTTATGTCAAATAATGTTTAAGTTAACCAGCTAGCTTGTTATGCTAAAATCACAGTGTTACACACAACACTAACATTATAAACAATTTTAATATGTTATCTAGATTGATGATTCTGCTGCTGGAAGCAGCAGCCAGGGGCCCCAGAGCCAAGATAAGCCAGGAAGCCAGGATGACAGAGAAAGTCAAGGCCAAGATGACACAGAATGTGAAGGCCAAGATTTTGATTATTTCACCAGGCCGATGTCAGACACATTAGACCTGTTCTTCCGTTTTCACCCCCAGCAGAAGGCAGACAATGCTGTAGTGCAGAGAGCTTTTTTTTGCAAAGATGGCACAAACAGAAAATGGCTATCATACAGTCAAGACAAAGAAGCCCTCTTCTGTTCCCTTTGTCTGGCTTTTGCTAATCCCAGAGAAAGCAACTCTTTCATCACTGGCATGTCCAACCTCACACACGTACACCAGAGAGTTGAAGAGCATGAGAAGATCCACCTACACAGAGGTTGCGCTGAGGCATATTTCCTCAGATCCTCAAGAAGCACGATCCAGGACCTTCTCATGGGACCTCAGATGTTGCTTCACAGAGAGCAAGTCCGCAGGAGGCGACAAGTGTTGGAGCGCATTATAGATGTGATGAAGCTCATCGGCAAAAGAGGTTTGAGCTACAGAGGCAAGCAGGGAGAGGCAGCATACACACTTGATGATGACAACATTGACCATGGTAACTTTTTGGAAATGATAGTTTTACTGGGAAAGTATGACGTCTGTCTCAAGGAACACCTCACTCTCTGCATCGAAAAGAGCAAGCAGATACACCAGTCTGGTTCAAGACGAGGTAGAGGTGCCCTTGTCACTCTCCTATCCAAAACGACCATCGACTACATCATCACCACCATTCAACGCCTAATGAAAACTGCCATCGCTGCTGAAGTTCGGGAATCTGGAATGTACTCGGTCCAGATCGACACCACACAGGACATCACAGCCCACGATCAGTGCTCTGTTGTCATACGGTATGTGACAGACACTGTTCATGAGCGACTAGTTGCTGTGATCAGATGTGAGGCATCCACTGGGCAATACTTTGCCCAACTTGTGAATGACGTGCTGGAGACCATGGATCTGGATGTGAAGCGGTGTATTGGAAATTCCACTGATGGGGCCTCCAATATGCAAGGCCGATATAAAGGCTTCTCTGCACTGCTCTCCGAAAAGTGCCCGACTCAAATCCATGTGTGGTGCTATTCACACATCCTAAACCTTGTGCTGTCAGACACAACACAGTGTGTACTGGCAAGTGGCTCTCTTTTTTCCCTGATGAACAACATCGCTGTCTTCTTCAGAGAGTCCTACCAGAGGATGAATATCTGGGAGAAGGAGAGCAAAGACCCAAGACGCAGACGTCTCACCTCGATAGGAGAAACGCGCTGGTGGTCCAAAGATGCAGCTGTGACAAAGGTGTTTGGCTCTTTTGGAAAGCCAGATGGGGCCCTGTGTGTTGATGTCCTCCACACCCTCTCAGCCATTCAAGATAGAGAGACCATCAATGCCACTGCACGAGTCAATGCACAGGGATACATCGGCCAGCTTCTGAAGTATGAGACTATACTTACAGCTCAGATCTTCCTGCGAATTTTCCAGGTCACGTCACCAGTCTCTAAATACCTTCAGACAAGTGGAATGGACATCCTGACAGCTCATCAGATGGTTGCGGCTGCAGAAGCAGAGCTGAAGGATATGACCAGAGATTTCCAGAGTGTCAAGACAGCGGCCGACAAATTCGTCCAGTGGGCCAACAATCAACTACAGGAGCAGAGTGAGGAGACTGAGCTGGAGGTAGAGACCACTCTGCCACAGAAACGGGGAAGAAGGAAGAAATCCATGCCTGGAGAGATGTCCCGAGATGAGGCTGTGGCTGATGCCGAAACATCGTACAAGATTGAGGTCCACAATCGAATCATGGACACAGTCGCAGGAAGCATGCACCAGCGTTTCCTCAAGAATGGCACTTTGTATGCTGATCTGGCACTTCTGGACCCGAAAAACTTCAGCCAGGTAACATCTTACGGCGATAGTTTCCCAGAGGCAGCACTCCAAGAGTTGAGCAAGTGTTTGCTGCCATTTGATGACAGAGCAACAGTGGCCGAGTTACAAAGCGAGCTCAAAAGTCTGGCACGACAGTGGGATAGGCTGAAGGCATCAGTATTTGAGGAGTACACAACCAAGACAACAGAACCCGAGCCGGAGGATGCTGAAGATGAGGCAGAGATGGTTTACAAAAAGTGCTCATCTTGCAAGGACTGTCCAATCTGTTGCTACCGAGTTCTGAAGCAGTACAACCTCCTGACAGATGCATACCACATCATAGGCCTTGCATACAGGTTCCTGATTACCCTCTCTGTCACACAGGTAGCATGCGAGCGAAGCTTTTCAACCCTGAAATATATCAAAAACAGGCTCAGGAGCTCGCTCTCTCAACAGCACCTGGAGGCTTTTATGTTGATGGCTACTCAGACAGATGTTTTGCAGATGCTGGACAGTGAGAAAATCATAGACGGTGTTGCAGAAAAGAGTGAGCTGCTGCAAAAACTACTCGTGTAGTGAGGTAATAATAACACATGAGTATACTGATATTGTTTTTTATTACCATGTGACTATGATGCACCTGGGCTGGCAGAGTTAGTTTAGGTTCTGTTACTTAACTTATTGTTTTGTTATGCACCTTCAACACCCCTACACACACACACACACACACAATCACACACCCAGCATGCAACACTACTGATACCACTGATGTTCACACCCCATCGTATGTTCTGTTCATTTCAATATAGTTCAAACTAATTCTACCCTCTGATTCCAGTTTCTTTATTGTGTGGTCTTTCTCTGCTGACAT
This sequence comes from Ophthalmolycus amberensis, assembly GCA_024529925.1. NCBI lineage: Eukaryota > Metazoa > Chordata > Actinopteri > Perciformes > Zoarcidae > Ophthalmolycus > Ophthalmolycus amberensis. The sequence goes on from JAFEUB010000360.1 coordinate 356,020, forward strand.
TCATTCCTTAAGGCTCTGTAGTTATACGTATAACCATCTGATACTAGCCCAAAGTTCAGCATATTCATCGAGCAAACTACTACCTTGGAGTGTTACAATAGCGAGTATTATTTTATTCAATGTGTCCATCCAGGCAAATTGGTGGATCCAAATGTTGTAAAAAAAAACATATATGATGTAATTTCTTTGTAATCATCGAAAATAATGTTAAGTGTATGGGTATTTTTCCAAGTAGGCCACTGACATCGATACGTCCGATGCATTGAGTGGGCAACGCGCCGTGCATTGAGTGGGCCGGTCTGACAGTAAACTCCCGGGCCACTTTTTCCCCCCAGTCCGCCCCTGAATTCAACTGCCCCTCTTCCCTCTCCATCCCCGAATCAGACACACACCCGAACTAGACATAGCACCCAACCAGCTTCCGATCCAGACGATTTGGATGATAGGGACCTAAACATCGAGTTACAGCCATTGAATGAGTAGTTCCAAAACATAGAATTCACACCAAGCAGGTGTGAAAAGGGGGATTTGTAAATAAAATATATTCATTCAATGTTAAACACAGCTTATACGCGGATATGTGAGTTCTAGTGTAAGAAGGTCAAAAACTCCAGGCGGGGTACTCTATCGCTCGCCTGAACAAAGTGGAATACTACTAGAACTCTGAAGGATAGCTTTTGCCCCAGTTAAATGTCACAGAGCCTTACAGAGAACCAGATTCAACTGCCAGCTCCGTCTTAGAGATAAAGAGGCGCCCCGCTTATCTAGTCGGCCGAACATAACAATATGCTGTTACAACAACATGCATACACACTGACGTACCAGAGAAGGCGGTCCCGGGACGTGAGCCAGTGTGGGCGGAGATGCCCAGTGCTCCAACGAGGCTGTCTGAAAGCTAGAAACAGATCCGCCTCCTACTTTGTATTCCACCAATAGGCTTCCAGAAGGGAGAACCTATACACCGCGTGCGCACTCTGCTTAAGCGCCTCTAGCTTTTACTTTTTTCTAGGTCCGTGCACGTTTAACTGCTGGACATAATACTTCTGTTACAAATAAACCTTATTGCTTGAATTGAGCTAAACGCCTCGACCTGAGTCTGTTCACCTGAGTTTTCTCCTCAACATAATGTAATGTGATGTGATGTAATGTGATGTAATGTAATGTAATGTAATGTAATGTAATGTAATGTAATGTAATGTGATGTATGTAATGTGATGTGATGTAATGTAATGTAATGTGATGTGATGTAATGTAATGTAATGTGATGTGATGTAATGTAATGTAATGTAATGTAATGTGATGTGATGTAATGTCAGTAATGTGATTTAATGTAATGTAATGTGATGTGATGTAAGTAATGTGATGTAATGTAATGTCATGTAATGTAATGTGATGTGATGTAATGTAATGTAATGTGATGTGATGTATGTAATGTAATGTGATGTAATGTAATGTAATGTGATGTAATGTAATGTAATGTGATGTGATGTGATGTAATGTATGTAATGTAATGTGATGTAATGTAATGTGATGTAATGTATGTAATGTGATGTGATGTAATGTAATGTGATGTAATGTATGTCATGTAATGTGATGTAATGTGATGTGATGTAATGTATGTAATGTGATGTGATGTACTGTATGTAATGTAATGTGATGTAATGTAATGTGATGTAATGTATGTCATGTAATGTGATGTAATGTGATGTAATGTGATGTGATGTAATGTATGTAATGTAATGTATGTAATGTAATGTGATGTAATGTGATGTGATGTAATGTATGTGATGTAATTGTGATGTAATGTATGTAATGTAATGTGATGTAATGTAATGTGATGTAATGTATGTAATGTGATGTGATGTAATGTAATGTAATGTGATGTAATGTGATGTGATGTAATGTATGTAATGTAATGTGATGTAATGTATGTAATGTAATGTGATGTAATATAATGTGATGTAATGTAATGTGATGTAATGTATGTAATGTAATGTGATGTAATGTAATGTGATGTGATGTAATGTATGTAATGTGATGTGATGTGATGTAATGTATGTAATGTAATGTGATGTAATGTATGTAATGTAATGTGATGTAATGTGATGTAATGTGACACGAGCCTGTCGTCATGACGACCTGCTGCTCCTCCTCATCATCATCTTCATCATCACCATCATCATCAGACTCTCTCTATGCGTTTCCTCGACTCTCAATAATCCACAGATCCTAATCTGCTGTAAACTCTGCAGGTGCAGCTTTATACTGCAATCAAACGAGCACGCTTGGCTTTATTGAGGGGGGGGGGTCATAAAACCATATGTCTCTGTGTGTGTGTGTGTGTGTGTGTGTGTGTGTGTTTGCAGAATATTTAATAATCCACCAAGAAGATTTATCTGCCGGAGAATTGCACTTTTCCACTCTTCCTCTCTCCCAGCATGCACCAGCTGTCTGTCAAGAGATTTATTTTCATTTAACCAACAACTATTATAATAATTATAATAATAATAACTATTATAATAATAATAATAATAATAACTATTACAATAATAATAACAATAATAATAATAACAATAATAATAATAATAATAATAACAACTATAATAATTATTATAATAATAATAACTATTATAATAATAATAATAATAGTAACAACTATTAATATAACAATAATAACTATTATTATAATAATAACAACTATTATTATAACAATAATAACAACTATTATAATGTATATTGTAATGATAATATTGTTATTATTATCATTACATTAATAATTAATAACAAATATAAAATGATGTAATAAAAACGTCTACTACTAATGATAACAATAAAAATAATAATTGTAATTATAATTATAATTATAATAACACCAAAACATAATCGTTATTGTTATTTTATTATAATCATAATTATAATAGTTATAATAATTATAATGAAGAAAGATGGTTCATTTAGAATACTTTTATTAAGCACTGGAAGAAGTATTCAGAGCATTTACTGCAGTACAAGTACTAATACACGCTGATTAAAACACTTTGACACATAAACCATAGTTATAAATGATAAACTCTTTTTTATTTGGTATGAATTATGAAATCTGGTGTTTTGTCGAATTCTCTGAGAACCAGTTGAAAAATATTATTTTTTTAAAAGATGGTAGTATTCAGATCATCACTGCAGTAAAAGTACATCAGTATTATCAGCCAAACGTATTCAGAGTGCTCTCTCCGTGGTGCCTTCAGGCTCCGTGCTGCCGTCAGGCTCCGTGCTGCCTTCAGGCTCCGTCCTGCCTTCAGGCTCCGTCCTGCCTTCAGGCTCCGTGCTGTCTCCGTGCTGCCTTCAGGCTCCGTGCTGCCTTCAGGCTCCGTGCTGCGTTCAGGCTCCGTGCTGCCTTCAGGCTCCGTCCTGCCTTCAGGCTCCGTCCTGCCTTCAGGCTCCGTGCTGCCTTCAGGCTCCGTCCTGCCTTCAGGCTCCGTCCTGCCTTCAGGCTCCGTGCTGCCTTCAGGCTCCGTCCTGCCTTCAGGCTCCGTCCTGCCTTCAGGCTCCGTGCTGCCTTCAGGCTCCGTCCTGCCTTCAGGCTCCGTCCTGCCTTCAGGCTCCGTGCTGCCTTCAGGCTCCGTCCTGCCTTCAGGCTCCGTGCTGCTTTCAGGCTCCGTGCTGCCTTCAGGCTCCGTCCTGCCGTCAGGCTCCGTCCTGCCTTCAGGCTCCGTCCTGCCTTCAGGCTCCGTGCTGCCTTCAGGCTCCGTCCTGCCTTCAGGCTCTGTGCTGCTTTCAGGCTCCGTGCTGCCTTCAGGCTCCGTGCTGCCTTCAGGCTCCGTGCTGCCTTCAGGCTCCGTGCTGCCTTCAGGCTCCGTGCTGCCTCCGTGCTGCCTTCAGGCTCCGTGCTGCCTTCAGGCTCCGTGCTGCCTTCAGGCTCCGTGCTGTGTTCAGGCTCTGTGCTGCCTTCAGGCTCCGTGCTGCCTTCAGGCTCCGTGCTGCCTTCAGGCTCCGTGCTGCCTTCAGGCTCCGTGATGCCTTCAGGCTCTGTGCTGCTTTCAGGCTCCGTACTGCCTCCGTGCTGCTTTCAGGCTCCGTGCTGCCTTCAGGCTCCGTGCTGTGTTCAGGCTCCGTGCTGCCTTCAGGCTCCGTGCTGCCTTCAGGCTCCGTGCCTGTCAATAACAGCTAAATTAAGCAAATTGCAGCTGAGCGCTGGTCCTCCTTCATCTCTTCATGCTGCTTATCTCATTGTAGCCTCCAATCCAAGTTAGCAGGGATTAGGCCCCACGGGCGGCTCTAAGAGGCGGATAACCTCCGCTGGAAGCAGTTAATCTAGCAGCATGGTAATGAGTCTTGTAGTGGATTGCTTAAATTAAAAGCAAATATCAACAGTCATTTGGCTAAAGGAGGCGAGTGCCTGGCCTCAATAATATGCATTAAGTGATTTGAGTTTAATCATGTGAGTGAAAAACAATAAAATTAACAGGTTATCAGGTTTGATCCTGATCCGTCTGCAGCCTGTAAAGAAAGAGGCAGTTACAAACCTTAATAGAGCTTTTATAATGTGTAATTAATCCATTAAATCTACAACAATAACGCCTGCAGACTGTTTATCTGTGATGGAACACGACACAGCATCAGAATAACTGAACAATGAGTTTTTATGAGATGATCGATTCAGCAGAAATAAAGCAACAACACAGTTGTGACGTCAGTAACTTGATATTAATCCTTGAATTCAAGTAATTTGATTACTGATTACACAGAAAGTACTTCAATTACTACAACACTTCATAATGATCTCAGTGTTTCCTGCTGAACTGGTTTCATGTTGAAGTAATAAACGTTTGAAAGTCACTTCCTGTTGCCTATTTATCTTTTTTTTCCAGAATCCTTTGTGTGACTCGACCTTTAAGTGACATGAAATGATGCAAAAGTTGAGCTTTGATTTGATTAAGTTTCCGTTGAAGCTTTGCAGAAACTCCAATCGTCCTGCAGCAGATATTAAAGGCCAGCAGCTGTAAAACAATATGTAATCTAACAATATAATCGGACTTCCTATTAATCTGTCTTCAAACATCATGTCTGAAATATGCAGAGAAATGATTAAACTCAGAGGATTGGGTTCCTCTCAAGCTGCAGTCAGCTGTAATATAAAATAATATGCAATATATAATTAATAATACAAAAGAAATGGCTTTCAATATGCAATATGTAATAAATAATAATAAATCACATAGAATATAATATGCAACATATAATATATCTTTTGTGTAACATAAACTCCACAAATGTGAGAACGTACACATGGAATACTTTGTATCATCTGATAAAATGATATATAATTATAATAAATATATGAATAAATCATTTTAGGGGTATAACTATGTAATAAACGTCAGATGAGAGGTGATTTTATGGTAAGAATAAACTGTATATATGAATATATATGCATATAAGATGCTGTGTGTCTCTATGGACTCTGTATCAGTGTGTCGAGGGCTGAGTGCTGCACTGTGAATTGTTTTCTGTCTCTTATATGAGCTTATTGCTGCTGTCAACATCTGGACTGATGTTAAACACACGCAACATCTGCATTAACACTCTAAACACAGATCCAACCACACCGGGACGTTGTCATTTCTCTACATCCCTTGTCTCTCTCTCAGGCCACAGTTAGCTTAGCTTAGCATAGAGACTGGAAGCTAACAGCTGTTACCATGTTTGATGTTGTCAGGGAGTGTTAACACACTGTCCTGTTGTTTCATGTTGTCTTCATCCATCACACTTTAACATGTTGCTCCTGTTTGTGATTCAGAGAGAGAAGACTTTGTCCTGTTGTGTTTCTGTTCACTGAACTCAGAATGATTCTAGTCTAAACCCTCTTCAACCAGACTGGACTGACTCTGACTCGGGTCCACTCGTTGTGAGTCAGAAGACAGGAATGAGATAAAAAGGGATTCTACTGCAGAGCAGCACGGGGATGATGGTAGCCAGGAGCTCCAGAGGGAGATCTGAGGAGACTGATGCGTAAAGCTAGATGAGTAAAGCTGAGTAAAGCTGAGTAATGATGAGTAAAGCTGAGTAAAGCTGAGTAAAGCTGAGTAAAGCTGAGTAAAGCTGAGTAAGATGAGTAATGAGATGAGTAATGATGAGTAAAGATGAGTAAAGATGAGTAAAGCTGAGTAATGATGAGTAAAGATGAGTAAAGCTGAGTAAAGCTGAGTAAAGCTGAGTAAAGCTGAGTAATGATGAGTAATGATGAGTAAAGCTGAGTAATGATGAGTAAAGCTGAGTAAGCTGAGTAAGCTGAGTAAAGCTGAGTAAAGCTGAGTAATGAGATGAGTAATGATGAGTAATGATGAGTAAAGATGAGTAAAGATGAGTAAAGATGAGTAAAGATGAGTAATGAGATGAGTAATGAGATGAGTAAAGATGAGTAATGAGATGAGTAATGATGAGTAAAGCTGAGTAATGAGATGAGTAATGATGAGTAATGATGAGTAAAGATGAGTAATGATGAGTAAAGCTGAGTAAAGCTGAGTAAAGCTGAGTAATGAGATGAGTAAAGCTGAGTAATGAGATGAGTAAAGATGAGTAAAGATGAGTAATGAGATGAGTAAAGCTGAGTAATGATGAGTAAAGCTGAGTAATGATGAGTAAAGCTGAGTAATGATGAGTAAAGCTGAGTAAAGAGGAGAAATGAGATGAGAAATGAGATGAGAAATGAGATGAGTAATGATGAGTAAAGATGAGTAAAGATGAGTAATGATGAGTAAAGATGAGTAAAGATGAGTAAAGATGAGTAAAGATGAGTAAAGATGAGTAATGAGATGAGTAAAGATGAGTAATGATGAGTAAAGTAGAGTAATGAGATGAGTAAAGCTGAGTAATGATGAGTAAAGCTGAGTAAAGAGGAGAAATGAGATGAGAAATGAGATGAGAAATGAGATGAGTAATGATGAGTAAAGATGAGTAAAGATGAGTAATGATGAGTAAAGATGAGTAAAGATGAGTAAAGATGAGTAAAGATGAGTAATGAGATGAGTAAAGATGAGTAATGATGAGTAAAGTAGAGTAATGAGATGAGTAAAGATGAGTAATGAGATGAGTAAAGATGAGTAAAGATGAGTAAAGATGAGTAATGAGATGAGTAAAGATGAGTAAAGATGAGTAAGATGAGTAATGAGATGAGTAAAGATGAGTAATGATGAGTAAAGTAGAGTAATGAGATGAGTAAAGATGAGTAATGAGATGAGTAAAGATGAGTAAAGATGAGTAAAGATGAGTAATGAGATGAGTAAAGATGAGTAATGAGATGAGTAAAGATGAGTAATGATGAGTAAAGTAGACTAAAGAAGAGGCTGGTCTTGGCCCTCCTCCGACCGCAGGTGAAATCCTCACTGGACCCTCTGCAGTTTGCATACCAGCCTCATGTGGGGGTGGACGACGCCATCATCTACCTGCTGCAACGAGCTCAGTTGCACCTGGATGAACCGGTGGCTCTGTGAGAATCACTTTCTTTGATTTCTCCAGTGCATTCAACACCATCCAACCAGTGCTGCTGAGTGAGAAGCTGCGGGTGGTGGGGGTGAACGCGTCCACCGTCTCCTGGATCACTGACTACCTCACGGGCAGACCACAGTTTGTCCCACTGGGCCGTGTGCTGTCTGATACGGTGGTCAGTGATACTGGAGCCCCACAGGGAACTGTTCTGTCTCCCTTCCTGTTCACCTTGTACACCACTGACTTCCAGTACAACTCTGTGTCATGCATCTGCAGAAGTTCTCTGATGACTCTGCAGTGGTCGGGTGTATAAGGGACGGACGGGAGGAGGAGTACAGGGCAGTAGTGGAGGACTTTGTGGAGTGGGCCGGTAGAAATCACCTGCGTCTGAACGTGGCCAAGACCAGAGAGATGGTGGTCGACTTCAGGAGGAAGACGACGGCTCCACAACCGCTGAGAGTTCTGGGAGAGGATGTGGACATGGTGGAGGAGTACAAGTACCTGGGTGTCTCCATCGACAGCAGACTGAACTGGAAGAACAACATCAACGCTGTGTACAAGAAGGGGAGGAGTCGACTCTTCTTCTTGAGGAAACTTCGATCCTTCAACTGTGTGCAGCAAGATGCTGGAGCTGTTCTACAGTCTGTTGTGGCCAGTGCACTGTACTCCCGTAGTCTGCTGGGGGAGCAGCATTGGAGCCGGAGACACCAACAGACTTAACAAACTAGTTAAGAAGGCCGGCTCCATCATTGGCTGCAAACAAGACAATCTGGAAGAGGTGGTGGAGAGGAGGACACTAAAGAAACTATGATCCATATTGGATAACCCGGACCACCCTCTCCATCACCTCCTGCAGGGACAGCGGAGCACTTTCTCCAACAGTCTGATTCAGCTCCGCTGTCACAAGGACAGATTCAGAAAAACATTCCTGCCCACTGCCATTAGACTTTATAATAAAACACCTCGGGCCAGATCATCGTCCTTCACATGACTACAACGCTACACGGCTGTTGCTTGTTGTTGGTGATCCTGGCTCTACTGTCCAGGTTGTTTGGTTTAGTTTACTAGTTGCTAATTTTATTTAATTAATACCACTATATTCATGGTATATACTGTGCATTTCTATTTTCTATTCTATTCTAGCTTATTTTTTATTTTTTATTAATCTATTCCTTCAATTCAATATCTGCTCTGTTATTTTATTGTACTGTAGATATTGTGCATTCCATATGTTATATTTTACTCTGTAAATTGCTGCTGCTACAAACGAATTTCCCCCTGGAGATAGATAAAGTTTACATCTATCTATCTATCTATCTATCTAACGATGAGTAAAGATGAGTAAAGATGAGTAAAGCTGAGTAAAGCTGAGTAAAGCTGAGTAAAGATGAGTAAAGATGAGTAAAGCTGCGTAAAGATGAGTAAAGATGAGTAAAGATGAGTAATGATGAGTAAAGATGAGTAAAGATGAGTAAAGATGAGTAAAGATGAGTAATGAGATGAGTAATGATGAGTAAAGTAGAGTAAAGATGAATGACTTCTGGGAAATGGGCAACAATAAACTAAATGTGAAACAGCTCAACTGATGGTAAACTAGTCTAATTTGACTGGTGCTCTACTGGTGCAGTACTGGTGCTATGTTGATGCTCTACTGGTTCTCTATTGGTGTTCTACTGGTTCTCTATTGGTGCTCTACTGGTGCTCTACTGGTGTTCTACTGGTTCTCTATTGGTGCTCTACTTGTTCTCTACTGGTGCTGTGCTGGTGCTCTGCTGGCGCTCCACTGGTGGTCTACTGGTGCTCTGTTGGTGCTCTACTGGTGTTCTACTTGTTCTCTATTGGTGCTCTACTGGTGCTGTGCTGGTGGTCTACTGGTGCTCTGTTGGTGCTCTGCTGGTGGTCTGCTGGTGCTCAGCTGGTGGTCTGCTGGTGGTCTGCTGGTGTTCTACTGGTGGTCTACTGGTGCTCTGCTGGTGTTCTACTGGTGCTCTACTGGTGTGCTACTTGTTCTCTATTGGTGCTCTACTGGTGCTCTGTTGGTGCTCTACTGGTGTTCTACTTGTTCTCTATTGGTGCTCTACTGGTGCTGTGCTGGTGGTCTACTGGTGCTCTGTTGGTGCTCTGCTGGTGGTCTACTGGTGCTCTGCTGGTGTTCTACTTGTTCTCTATTGGTGCTCTACTGGTGCTGTGCTGGTGTTCTACTTGTTCTCTATTGGTGCTCTACTGGTGCTGTGCTGGTGTTATACTGGTGCTCTACTGGTGACCTACTGGTGGTCTACTGGTGCTCTACTGGTGCTGTACTGGTGGTCTGCTGGTGGTTTGCTGGTGATCTGCCGGTGCTCTACCGGTGGTCTACCTGTGCTCTATTGGTGCTCTACTGGTGCTCTACTGGTGACCTACTGGTGGTCTACTTGTGCTCTATTGGTGCTCTACTGGTGCTCTACTGGTGTTCTACTGGTGGTCTACTGGTGCTCTACTGGTGGTCTACTGGTGCTCTATTGGTGCTGTACTGGTGGTCTGCTGGTGACCTACCGGTGGTCTACCGGTGCTCTACCGGTGGTCTGCTGGTGGTCTGCTGATGGTCTACTGGTGGTCTACTGGTGCTCTGCATGCCTCACCAACAGGAGGAGAACAGGACTTCCTGTTCTCTCTTTCATCTGGACTGAGCTGCTTCATAACAAAATCCTCTTTCATTCTGTGGCTGCTTCCTCCACGAGAGCTGAGCGGGATTGTTTCATTATATAATGTTAGAGCGGAGCAGCAAACATAATAACATTATTGGGATAATTTAATGCAATTTTCTTTATTTGATGCACTCTGACTGTGACGGCTAATCTGAAGGTATTGTTTAAAATAGATTGAAAAATGAAAGACACAGCTAATCCTTCACCGAGGTCAGTCGGACCAGTTCATATTTGATATACGACATTATGATCTATTACTTTATTAAGAACACAGTGCTCATTAATTAAAGCTCTTCAGAAGCATGTGAGTAATGGATTCAGAGGACCGACAGCTTCACAGCTTGAAGAGCTGAGGGTTCAAATCCCAACTCGACTACCGTACTTGAGTTTCATAAAGGAGTCTGTTATTGTGAAAACCTGAACATAATCTTGGGAAATGGTCTGATATGAACTTTCTGTCTGGGGGATGAGGAGAAATTAAAACACGGTGATGTCACCGCTGACCACTGCAGGCAACTGGTGTTTGTTTGTTTTGTGTGATCACTTCCTGTAATAAAGGCAAACAACAAAGAAATACCTAAAAAAGCTACCGACGACACATGAATAACATTTTTTAACAGGATTATATATAGAGACCTTTTCTAGTACCTCAGTCCTGTAAGATCGAGGTCCCCCAGGGAATAAACCTGGGTCCCCTGGTCTTTTATAATCTTATAAAGTCCAGACCAGCTTTACTTTCCCTTTAGTTGAGGAATTTGAATTCCTAAAGTAATCCTGCTTGGGTCCTGAAAGTGTCCTGCAGGTTTATTTCTGTATCTAATGGCTTGTTTTGTGGACTAACCAGCAGAGTTAAGCCCTCAGAAAAAGAACCCGCTGAATAATAATGAAAATAATGGACAGAAATCACTTTAATCTGCCTCTTAATGTACCCACAGTCGTCTAATCCACATCTTATTTGTTCTGTTTTCCTGCGGGATGAAATGGTGTTTAATCGACTTTGGGAGAATTAGTCATTCCTTATTACCGTCGTGGTTTTTACAGGACTTTCCTGGAAAATCCCATTCAACACACATTTTAATTTCATTTCAGCGGCTCAATCATGTTGAGGGCAATGTAAATAATCCTATAACAGCAATCATCATTTCTTTTCCGTTTCGTCCTCGTTGTTGTTTTCCTCCAAAAATAGAGCCGCGGATTCACTCTCCTTTATTGGTTTTTAGAAGCTCTGATGGTTTTATAAAATGTCATCATGACCCCAATTACTCAGAATATTTCATCTATCATCTATCAAAACACTATCATCTATCAAAACACTGAAATTACTCTTATTATTATTTATTATCAACTTTTCATGTTCTTGAATAAAACATAAAATATGAATAATTACAGAGGGAAACATTTGTTTCATTATTTGAGGAAATAAAGTAAAAGAAGCACAGAAACAAACACATGATAATAAATAACGTGACATTAAGGACACATAATAATAAATAACGTGACATTAAGGACACATGATAATAAATAACGTGATATTAAGGACACATCATAATAAATAACGTGACATTAAGGACACATCATAATAAATAACGTGACATTAAGGACACATAATAATAAATAACATGACATTAAGGACACATGATAATAAATAACGTGACATTAAGGACACATAATAATAAATAACGTGACATTAAGGACACATAATAATAAATAACGTGACATTAAGGACACATGATAATAAATAATGTGACATTAAGGACACATGATAATAAATAACGTGACATTAAGGACACATGATAATAAATAACGTGACATTAAGGACACATGATAATAAATAACGTGACATTAAGGACACATAATAATAAATAACATGACATTAAGGACACATAATAATAAATAACGTGACATTAAGGACACATAATAATAAATAACGTGACATTAAGGACACATAATAATAAATAACGTGACATTAAGGACACATGATAATAAATAACGTGACATTAAGGACACATGATAATAAATAACGTGACATTAAGGACACATAATAATAAATAACGTGACATTAAGGACACATGATGTTCGTAAATAACGTGACATTAAGGACACATGATAATAAATAACGTGACATTAAGGACACATGATGTTAGTAAATAACGTGACATTAAGGACACATGATAATAAATAACGTGACATTAAGGACACATGATAATAAATAACGTGACATTAAGGACACATGATAATAAATAACGTGACATTAAGGACACATAATAATAAATAACGTGACATTAAGGACACATGATAATAAATAACGTGACATTAAGGACACATGATGTTAGTAAATAACGTGACATTAAGGACACATGATAATAAATAACGTGACATTAAGGACACATGATGTTAGTAAATAACGTGACATTAAGGACACATGATAATAAATAACGTGACATTAAGGACACATGATAATAAATAACGTGACATTAAGGACACATGATAATAAATAACGTGACATTAAGGACACATGATAATAAATAACGTGACATTAAGGACACATAATAATAAATAACGTGACATTAAGGACACATGATAATAAATAACGTGACATTAAGGACACATGATAATAAATAACGTGACATTAAGGACACATGATAATAAATAACGTGACATTAAGGACACATGATGTTAGTAAATAACGTGACATTAAGGACACATGATAATCAATAACGTGACATTAAGGACACATAATAATAAATAACGTGACATTAAGGACACATGATAATAAATAACGTGACATTAAGGACACATGATGTTAGTAAATAACGTGACATTAAGGACACATGATAATAAATAACGTGACATTAAGGACACATGATAATAAATAACGTGACATTAAGGACACATGATAATAAATAACGTGACATGAAGGACACATAATAATAAATAACATGACATTAAGGACACATGATAATAAATAACGTGACATTAAGGACACATGATAATAAATAACGTGACATTAAGGACACATGATGATAAATAACGTGACATTAAGGACACATGATAATAAATAACGTGACATTAAGGACACATAATAATAAATAACGTGACATTAAGGACACATGATGTTAGTAAATAACGTGACATTAAGGACACATAATAATAAATAACGTGACATTCAGGACACATGATAATAAATAACGTGACATTAAAGACACATGATAAATAACGTGACATTAAGGACACATGATGATAAATAACATGAGATTAAGGACACATAATAAATAACGTGACATTAAGGACACATGATAATAAATAAGGCAGCTCGCTCCAGATGTCGTCTCTCATCCTCGCTCACGTCTTACAAGATGAAAGTGGAATCTTCCATCAATTATGATCCAAACATCCTGAATCATCCTCCAATGATTCTCCAATAATCCTCCTGATGGGATCACATGACCCAGATACGTCGGTCACATGACCTGCTGCTCAGCTCTGCATGTTTACATCACTTCTGCATATATATATACATATACATATATATGTATATATATCTATATTTATACTATATGTGTGTTTATATCATTTAGCAGAATCCTTTTTGCTGCTTTAATTCAAAACTAAACTAAATTAAATGTGAAATATTAATAAAACATTTTATATTAATATTTTCACTGTCTTTATTACGTGATTATCGTCTCAAATTGATGCAATTGTCTCTAAATGTCATTTGTATGTAAATCTGAGATTAGATTCACTCAGCTGTTATTCTGTGATGAGGAAGATTATGAACCATTAACCTCCATTCACAGGAGGAGGAGAGAGAGAGAGAGAGAGAGAGAGAGAGAGAGAGAGAGAGAGAGAGAGAGAGAGAGAGAGAGAGAGAGAGAGAGAGAGAGAGAGAGAGGAGGAAGAGAGAGGAGGAGAGAGAGAAAGAGAGAGAGGAGAGAGACAATAATGTCATTGTCTCTCTGTATAATATAATATAATATAATATAATATAATATAATATAATATAATATAATATAATATAATATAATATAATATAATATAATATAAATGTATAATATCTTTTAAAACAAAAGGGGTTTTTTGCAGCCACGTAGCCAGGTCCGTTGAATGTGACGTCATCACGCCGCGCCGTTGTGTTGACAGTAGAGTTCGGTAGAGACCGAATGAAGGCACAAGTGATTCAACGGTTTATTTAACGGAGCAGCTGCTGCCGGTTACCGGCTCGGTACGTTCAAAGATTAACACGTTTTACTGTTTGTTCCGTTAGAAAGAAAAAGCTTATATTTCACTGGCGGGAGAGCTGTTAGCATGATGCTAGTTATCGCTTTAATGCTAACATGCTAACTACCGGTTTCAACAGGTCCCAGCTAACTGTTAGCATCTAACGTTAGCTAAACATCTGCTGTAAAAACAAAGACGTTCTTTTAAACATATTTTACAACATTTAATGGACGTTTGCGACAACGTGAGTTTCCGGTTTGCAGTAGCCGCTCCTCAGTAAACACAGCAGCTTATTATGATTATTATAATTATTAATTTATGTTATTATGAATATTATGATATCTTATTATGATTATTATAATTATTAACTTATGTTATTATGATATCTTATTATGATTATTATAATTATTAACTTATGTTATTATGAATATTATGATATCTTATTATGATTATTATAATTATTAACTTATGTTATTATGAATATTATGATATCTTATTGTGATTATTATAATTATTAACTTATGTTATTATGAATATTATGATATATTATTATAATTATTAACTTATGTTATTATGAATATTATGATATCTTATTGTGATTATTATAATTATTAACTTATGTTATTATGATATCTTATTATGATTATTATAATTATTAACTTATGTTATTATGAATATTATAATATCTTATGATTATTATAATTATTAACTTATGTTATTATGAATATTATGATATCTTATTATGATTATTATAATTATTAACTTATGTTGTTATGAATATTATGATATCTTATTATGATTATTATAATTATTAACTTATGTTATTATGAATATTATGAAATCTTATTATGATTATTATAATTATTAACTAATGTTATTATGATATATTATTATGATTATTATAATTATTAACTTATGTTATTATGAATATTATGATATCTTATTGTGATTATTATAATTATTAACTTATGTTATTATGATATCTTATTATGATTATTATAATTATTAACTTATGTTATTATGAATATTATGATATCTTATTATGATTATTATAATTATTAACTTATGTTATTATGAATATTATGATATCTTATTATGATTATTATAATTATTAACTTATGTTATTATGAATATTATGATATCTTATTATGAATATTAACTTATGTTATTATGAATATTATGATATCTTATGATTATTATAATTATTAACTTATGTTATTATGATATCTTATTATGATTATTGTGATATCTTATCTTATTATTATCTTATCTTATTATGATTATTATCTGACTCCATTCAGACTCCACCATTTTAACGTTGCTTTGCTTATAGACGTAGAACTTGACACTAATCAGTGGGTGTCAATGGAAATATATACCAGTAGAGCAGCGGTGCCCACACTTTTTCGGCTTGCGAGCTACTTTTAAAATGACCAAGTCAAAATTATCTACCTACATTAAACATGCGAAATATCTATTTATATATATATATATACTGAGTATACTTTATATTTACAATATATGTTGGCGTACATTTTTGGTCATTACCTTACTCTGATGACTTGCACTGAATGGGATTGGCCAGAGTTGCATAGTCCGGACTCAAAGGCTGACTCACATAAATAAGTAGAGCCGACTAATGCAGTCAAGAAGGTATCACATGTCCTCATGTTTGGGTACTTTTCCCCTGTGAGTAAGTTCACAAACTGTCCATGAGCCTGTAGTGTCAACATCTCATCCTCCACTCCAGACGAGTTCATGTGAAACAGCGTTGACATTTTTGATGCGAGTAAATCAACCTCAATATCTTCCTGAAATGTGCAGCACATAAGTGTAGCAACTGGCTCGAGTAAAGCAGGTTTTGGAAGTTCCCCAAATCATGGCGCTGCAGCTTTGAGGACTGATGTTGCATTTTCTGTTTGAAAGCATTAACTGAGCTGATCATGTTGACCACGGTTTTGTCTTTTCCTTGCAGCTCTAAATTAAGCTCATTCAACATGTTGGTCAGATCGGTTAAAAATGGCAAGTCTAGCAGCCACTGATCGTCATTTGGTTGTATTCTGCATGTTTAACAACAAGAAGAAACTCCTTTATCTCCGGACAGAGCTCTCGGAATCTCTGCAGGAACTTCCCCCTGCTAAGCCATCTCACATCAGTGTGTAGCAAGAACTCAGAGTGGTCGCAGTCAGCCTTCTCCAGATGTGCACGGAACAGCCGTCTTTGAAGAGCTCTCGCTCAAATAGAACAGGCAATCTTCGTTGCCACATCCATTATCTCTTTCATGTTTAGCATTTTAATGCTTGTTGGTGTATTATGCAGCGGTAATTAAGGAAGTCGGGGAAAACATCGTCCTCCCTGCACTTGGCAATAAATCCATTCGAGCGGCCAACCATTGCGGGCGCACCGTCCGTGGTGATTGACATCAATTTGCACACTAGCGATGGTAGATTGGCAGATCAGACAAACGCACTTCGAAAATGACATTGTGAAAAAAAGTCCTCCCTTATTACCGTCTTATAAGTGCCCCTCATACACGAACCCAGGACGCTCGGTCACAAGAGGCTAACATCTCATTGCTTTTGAATGGCATGCGATCTACCCGCACTTCCTTTGCGATCGACGTATTGGGCACCCCTGCAGTAGATCATAAACACTGAGCAGAGCTTATTATTGATCCACTTGTTTATTGCTTACCAGAGCAACTGAGCTCAATGTAAACCAAACTCCATTCAGATCTCTGTCAGTTAGTCAAACATTCACAAACCTCAAACGCTTCAGCTAATCAGTGGAAGACAGCTCACAGATTATATTGTAATGGTTCTTTACAGCAGAACCAAAGGTCTTGTATTGATCATGGTGATTGTAATGGTTCTTTACAGCAGAACCAAAGGTCTTGTATTGATCATGGTGATTGTAATGGTTCTTTACAGCAGAACCAAAGGTCTTGTATTGATCATGGTGATTGTAATGGTTCTTTTCATTAGAACCAAAGGTCTTGTATTGATCATGGTGAGTGTAATGGTTCTTTACAGCAGAACCAAAGGTCTTGTATTGATCATGGTGATTGTAATGGTTCTTTACAGCAGAACCAAAGGTCTTGTATTGATCATGGTGATTGTAATGGTTCTTTTCATTAGAACCAAAGGTCTTGTATTGATCATGGTGAGTGTAATGGTTCTTTACAGCAGAACCAAAGGTCTTGTATTGATCATGGTGATTGTAATGGTTCTTTTCATTAGAACCAAAGGTCTTGTATTGATCATGGTGATTGTAATGGTTCTTTACAGCAGAACCAAAGGTCTTGTATTGATCATGGTGAGTGTAATGGTTCTTTACAGCAGAACCAAAGGTCTTGTATTGATCATGGTGAGTGTAATGGTTCTTTACAGCAGAACCAAAGGTCTTGTGTTGATCATGGTGAGTGTAATGGTTCTTTACAGCAGAACCAAAGGTCTTGTATTGATCATGGTGAGTGTAATGGTTCTTTACAGCAGAACCAAAGGTCTTGTATTGATCATGGTGATTGTAATGGTTCTTTACAGCAGAACCAAAGGTCTTGTATTGATCATGGTGAGTGTAATGGTTCTTTACAGCAGAACCAAAGGTCTTGTATTGATCATGGTGATTGTAATGGTTCTTTACAGCAGAACCAAAGGTCTTGTATTGATCATGGTGATTGTAATGGTTCTTTACAGCAGAACCAAAGGTCTTGTATTGATCATGGTGAGTGTAATGGTTCTTTACAGCAGAACCAAAGGTCTTGTATTGATCATGGTGATTGTAATGGTTCTTTACAGCAGAACCAAAGGTCTTGTATTGATCATGGTGAGTGCAATGGTTCTTTACAGCAGAACCAAAGGTCTTGTATTGATCATGGTGATTGTAATGGTTCTTTACAGCAGAACCAAAGGTCTTGTATTGATCATGGTGAGTGTAATGGTTCTTTTTGTTTCACAGAACCTTACATTGATGTGACGTGTGTTCTTTGACACTCAGACTCTCAGGAGGACTCGGTTCTTGTAGCTCCTCACAGAATGAATTGTGATGAAGAGAACAAAGATGGCCGGAGTGTTCCTCTTCGTGGGCTTCCTTCTGGTCTACCTGATGTTTGTGAAGCATCACTACAGCACCACAAACACCAGAGACCACCATGGACTAGGTGGACTACATGGACCTCCTCCTCGGGACCAGACCGTATCGGACCGGCTCACAGACGATAGGACCGCCTCTACCGGGCCGCGCTACCAGTACGGCATCATGTTCGACGCTGGGAGCACTGGGACCAGAATCCACATCTTCAAGTTCAAGATAGAGCTCAATGGTACAGGAGAAGGAGGAGAGGAGGGGGGGGGGAGGAGAAGGAGAGAGAGAGAGAGGATGAATTGGTAAAGGAGCAGAAGATGTAAACGTTCCGTTGCAGTAAATAGAACTTAATGACTTCATTCACATGTTAATATCCGTTAATATCCGTTAATATCTATTAATATCCGTTAATATTTAACGAAAACCGGTGCTAACATGGCACCGGTTCCTATACGACCGGTATCTACCGGACCGAAACGCAACGCAGATTTCGGTGCCTGAGCCGATTGAAATACTTTTTTTGACACTACTCTGATGACTCCGTCCTGGCAGCCTCGGTCCTCCGCTCCTCACTCATAGTATTATTACAACCGGACGAGCCGTGCACGCTTAGAAACAAACCCCTCCATCATTCTGGCGAAGCTTTGGCCATGATTTATTAAAAACAAAGAACGAGATCTGTCAAACGGCTGGCAGGCTACTGACTTCCTCCATCGACATCCGGGTACTTACTCAACACAGGCACGCAAAACTTTCTTCTTCTTCTTCTTTGAGGTGTAGTGGCGGTTGGCAAACGACGAATTAGCGTATTACCGCCACCAACTGGTAAAATAAAATAAGTCAGGCAAATGTGCTCATATTTCTGCAAAATAATTGCTGAAGTTTGAAGCTGTAGTGTGTGTACAGAGTGTGTGTTTTGTATTTATTTTTATTTATCTAAGTATACTGTAAACTGTTCACAGTTAATATATTGTTCAAGTTAAAAAGTTTGAAGCTGTAGTTTGAAGCCAAGTGTTTTTGTATTTATTTATATTTATAGTATACTTTAATAGTTAATATATTGTTAAATTTGAAGAAAAAAGTATCGGTTCAGGCACCGTTTAGGCACCGGTATCGTTTTAAAAGTATCGTTTTAGCACCGGTATCGGAAAAAACCCAAACGATACCCAACCCTACTGTTAATATCCGTTAATATCGTTAATATCGTTAATATCTGTTAATAGCAGTTAATATCGTTAATATCAGTTAATAGCCGTTAATATCTGTCAGCATGTAGACGATCATTGATGAGGAACATTAATGAATCTTTAATTCCTCAATTAATTCATATTTTAATGTGGCTGTTGTGATTCAACATCAGATCCATTCAAAGGTCTGTTCCTGTGCATGTTGTGAATACAGCAGCATGTTACTGTCTGCACCGTATGATTGAGCTCATCATACATTCACTCACAGTCTAACAGCAGCTGTGGTAGAGACAGTATGTGATGGAGGAGGGATCCCCGTCATCTCTCCAGCCTCACGGCGTCTGTGCAGAGTGTTTGGTGTGAACGCAGCTTCACAATACAGTCAGGAATGTGCAGCGATGCTTTGTGGGACGTGTAGTTGTCTTCAGTGCTGAAGTTGTTCACGTATCAATATGTGATATTTGGAGGTTAGATGTCTGTATTTGATTCTACATGGACCCCTCCAGATGACACCGTCTTTAAAGCGTTGCTCACTGTATTTACAGCATTAATTAGGAGATGTGAGCGGACAGCAGCAGCTCTGAGCCGGGACGTCCCGCTCCACAGGGACAGACTCATTACTGTGTTTTAGAGGGTTTAGCTTTATTAGGCTTAGAGAAAGTTTCCTGCAGAGCTTCATCCAAATGCCTTCGTTATCGCATTTAGCCGCTAAGCTAAATCACACAGGCTGAGTGCTGTTTTGGCTCCTTTGTTAGCATCAGAGCTAACCAGAGCTAACCTGTTAGTTATGCAGTCATTAAGAGATTAACGACAGCTCAAATGTAGGCACAGCTCCAGGGTCAGTCCGATTTAACTGTGATGTAAAACTCTTATTGCCTTTCTTTCATCACCATTATCTCTTAATGCAGAAGCTAATGTTTAATGTTAGTGTTTAATGTTGGTGTTTAATGTCAGTGTTTAATGTTAATGTTTAATGTTCGTGTTTAATGTTAATGTTAATGTTCAATGTTAATGTTTAATGTTAATGTTTAATGTTAATGTTTAATGTTAATGTTTAATGTTAATGTTTAATGTCAATGTTTAATGTTAGTGTTTAATGTTAGTGTTTAACGTTGGTGTTTAATGTTAGTGTTTAATGTTAATGTTCAATGTTAATGTTTAATGTTAATGTCAATGTTAATGTTTAATGTTAGTGTTTAATGTTAGTGTTTAATGTTGGTGTTTAATGTTAGTGTTTAATGTTAATGTTCAATGTTAATGTTTAATGTTTAATGTTAATGTTTAATGCCAATGTTTAATGTTAGTGTTTAATGTTAGTGTTTAATGTTGGTGTTTAATGTTAGTGTTTAATGTTAATGTTCAATGTTAATGTTTAATGTTAATGTTAATGTTCAATGTTAATGTTTAATGTTAATGTTTAATGTTAGTGTTTAATGTTAGTGTTTAATGTTAGTGTTTAATGTTGGTGTTTAATGTTAGTGTTTAATGTTAATGTTCAATGTTAATGTTTAATGTTAATGTTTAATGTCAATGTTTAATGCCAATGTTTAATGTTAATGTTTAATGTTAATGTTCAATGTTAATGTTTAATGTTAATGTTTAATGTTAATGTTTAATGTCAATGTTTAATGCCAATGTTTAATGTTAGTGTTTAATGTTAATGTTTAATGTTAGTGTTTAATGTTAGTGTTTAATGTTAATGTAAATGTTCAATGTTAATGTTTAATGTTAATGTTTAATGTTAGTGTTTAATGTTAATGTTTAATGTTAGTGTTTAATGTTAGTGTTTAATGTTAATGTTAATGTTCAATGTTAATGTTTAATGTTAATGTTTAATGTTAGTGTTTAATGTCAGTGTTTAATGTCAGTGTTTAATGTCAATGTTTAATGTCAGTGTTTCATGTTAATGTTTAATGTTAGTGTTTAATGTTAGTGTTTAATGTCAGTGTTTAATGTTAATGTTTAATGTTAGTGTTTGATGTTAGTGTTTAATGTTAGTGTTTAATGTTAGTGTTTAATGTCAGTGTTTAATGTCAGTGTTTAATGTCAGTGTTTAATGTTAGTGTTTAATGTTAATGTTTAATGTTAGTGTTTAATGTTCGTGTTTAATGTCAGTGTTTAATGTCAGTGTTTAATGTTAGTGTTTAATGTTAATGTTTAATGTTAGTGTTTAATGTTAGTGTTTAATGTCAGTGTTTAATGTCAGTGTTTAATGTTAGTGTTTAATGTTAATGTTTAATGTTAGTGTTTAATGTTAATGTTTAATGTTAGTGTTTAATGTCAGTGTTTAATGTTAATGTTTAATGTTAATGTTTAATGTTAGTGTTTAATGTTAGTGTTTCATGTTCATGTTTAATGTCAATGTTTAATGTCAGTGTTTAATGTTAGTGTTTAATGTTAGTGTTTAATGTTCGTGTTTAATGTTAATGTTTAATGTCAGTGTTTAATGTCAGTGTTTAATGTCAGTGTTTAATGTCAGTGTTTAATGTCAGTGTTTAATGTTAGTGTTTAATGTCAGTGTTTAATGTTAGTGTTTAATGTCGGTGTTTAATGTCAGTGTTTAATGTTAGTGTTTAATGTCAGTGTTTAATGTTAGTGTTTAATGTTAATGTTTAATGTTAGTGTTTAATGTTAGTGTTTAATGTTAATGTTAGTGTTTAATGTTAATG
Source organism: Ophthalmolycus amberensis (assembly GCA_024529925.1). NCBI lineage: Eukaryota > Metazoa > Chordata > Actinopteri > Perciformes > Zoarcidae > Ophthalmolycus > Ophthalmolycus amberensis. The sequence goes on from JAFEUB010000360.1 coordinate 378,349, forward strand.
TTAATGTTCAATGTTAATGTTTAATGTCAATGTTTAATGCCAATGTTTAATGTTAATGTTTAATGTTTAATGTTAGTGTTTAATGTTAGTGTTTAATGTTAGTGTTTAATGTTGGTGTTTAATGTTAATGTTTAATGTTAGTGTTTAATGTTAGTGTTTAATGTTAATGTTTAATGTTAATGTTTAATGTTTAATGTTAGTGTTTAATGTTAGTGTTTAATGTTAGTGTTTAATGTTAATGTTTAATGTCAGTGTTTAATGTCAGTGTTTAATGTTAGTGTTTAATGTCAATGTTTAATGTCAGTGTTTAATGTCAATGTTTAATGTCAGTGTTTAATGTCAGTGTTTAATGTCAGTGTTTCATGTTAATGTTTAATGTTAGTGTTTAATGTTAGTGTTTAATGTCAGTGTTTAATGTTAATGTTTAATGTTAGTGTTTGATGTTAGTGTTTAATGTTAGTGTTTAATGTTAGTGTTTAATGTCAGTGTTTAATGTCAGTGTTTAATGTCAGTGTTTAATGTCAGTGTTTAATGTTAATGTTTAATGTTAGTGTTTAATGTTCGTGTTTAATGTCAGTGTTTAATGTCAGTGTTTAATGTTAATGTTTAATGTTAGTGTTTAATGTTAATGTTTAATGTTAGTGTTTAATGTCAGTGTTTAATGTCAGTGTTTAATGTCAGTGTTTAATATTAGTGTTTAATGTTAATGTTTAATGTTAGTGTTTAATGTCAGTGTTTAATGTTAGTGTTTAATGTCAGTGTTTAATGTCAGTGTTTAATGTTAATGTTTAATGTTAATGTTTAATGTTAATGTTTAATGTTAATGTTTAATGTTAGTGTTTAATGTTAGTGTTTAATGTCAGTGTTTAATGTCAATGTTTAATGTCAGTGTTTAATGTTAGTGTTTAATGTCAGTGTTTAATGTCAATGTTTAATGTCAGTGTTTAATGTCAGTGTTTAATGTCAGTGTTTAATGTCAGTGTTTAATGTCAGTGTTTAATGTCAGTGTTTAATGTTAGTGTTTAATGTCAGTGTTTAATGTCAGTGTTTAATGTTAGTGTTTAATGTTAGTGTTTAATGTCAGTGTTTAATGTCAGTGTTTAATGTCAGTGTTTAATGTTAGTGTTTAATGTCAGTGTTTAATGTCAATGTTTAATGTCAGTGTTTAATGTCAATGTTTAATGTCAGTGTTTAATGTCAGTGTTTAATGTCAGTGTTTAATGTCAGTGTTTAATGTTAGTGTTTAATGTCAGTGTTTAATGTTAGTGTTTAATGTCAGTGTTTAATGTTAGTGTTTAATGTTAATGTTTAATGTTAGTGTTTAATGTCAGTGTTTAATGTTAATGTTTAATGTCAGTGTTTAATGTTAGTGTTTAATGTTAATGTTTAATGTTAGTGTTTAATGTTAGTGTTTAATGTCAGTGTTTAATGTTAATGTTTAATGTCAGTGTTTAATGTTAGTGTTTAATGTCAGTGTTTAATGTCAGTGTTTAATGTTAGTGTTTAATGTTAATGTTTAATGTTAGTGTTTAATGTTAGTGTTTAATGTCAGTGTTTAATGTCAGTGTTTAATGTCAATGTTTAATGTCAGTGTTTAATGTCAGTGTTTAATGTTAGTGTTTAATGTTAGTGTTTAATGTTAATGTTTAATGTTAGTGTTTAATGTCAGTGTTTAATGTCAGTGTTTAATGTTAATGTTTAATGTTAGTGTTTAATGTTAGTGTTTAATGTTAGTGTTTAATGTTAGTGTTTAATGTTAGTGTTTAATGTCAGTGTTTAATGTTGGTGTTTAATGTTAATGTTTAATGTTAGTGTTTAATGTTAGTGTTTAATGTTAATGTTTAATGTCAGTGTTTCATGTTTATGTTTAGTGTTTATGTTTAGTGTTTATGTTTAAGAGTCTTTTTGTTTGTTCTCCTGTAGAAGCTCCTACACTGGCCCTTGAGACGTTCAGGGCCATCACACCTGGCCTGTCTGCGTACGCTGACGACCCAGAGAAGGTTTGTTCAACACATATTTAACGTTTATAGATCTGTGATCACCATCAGTGATGATCAGCTGGTCTACAAGGATCCACAAGATTTCATTTAACCTCCAAACCCAGAAGAAGTCAGTAAACCATCAAAAGTACTAAATGTTGTACTTTTACTTTGTGAGAGTAATTTACCCAACCCATAAAAACACACACTGATAAGATAATAAAAGATCCTCCTCCTGTCTCCTCCTGTGTCTCCTCCTCGTGTCTCCTCCAGTGTGCAGCAGGGATCATGGATCTTCTGGTTCTGGCCCAGTCCACCGTCCCCCCCTCCAGCTGGACCCTGACTCCTCTGGTCCTGAAGGCCACAGCCGGCCTCCGTCTGTTACCTGGAGAGAAGGCTGAACACCTGCTGGACAGAGTGAGACTCACACACACACACACACAGACACACAGTCACACACACACAGTCACACACACACACACAGTCACACACACACACACAGTCACACACTCTCACACACACACACACAGTCACACACTCACACACACGCACACAGTCAGACACACACACACAGTCACACAGACACACACACACAGTCACACACACAATCACAGACACACACACACACACACACAGTCATACAGACACACACACACAGACATACACAGAGAGACGCACACAGTCACACACACACACACACACACAGTCACACACACACACAGAGACACAGTCACACACACAGTCACACCACCCACACACACACACAGTCACACACACAGTCACACCACACACACACGGTCACAGTCACACACACACACACAGAGACACACACACACAGTCACACACACAGTCACACACAGACATAGAGACACACACACACGGTCACAGTCACACACACACAGACATAGAGACACACACACACACAGACATAGAGACACACACACACACAGACACTTCATATCAAGATCAAATGAAACTGAGATCAGCTGCTCTGTGAGATGCTTTTGGCTCGTTTCCTCACTGGAAGCTAATGCTGATGATGAAGAGGAGGAGGAGGAGGAGGCTCCTCGTCATCATCAGGATCATGTCCGAAAAATAAAATGTCTATTAAAGCTTTTAAGTAATCAGTAATGACAGGACTACAGCCGAGAGCCAGAATGTGATTTAATCTGAAGCTTTGCTCTCATTATCAGAGCGGTGCTGAAGCAGCCAAACACAGAGCTGATTACACAGAGCGGGGATACCAATATACTGTGAATATGATTATGTTCAAACATAATGACACATTAACTCAGAGAAATGTGTCATTATGGGGGAAATATACCAGAAAAATGTGTGGAAATTACCAACAAAATACCGGAAAATTGTCCGAAAAATATATAAAAAGTTGTGGAAAATATGTGGAAAATGTTTGGAAAAGATAAGTAAAATTATTACTGAAATGTGCAAAACTTTGTGATAAACTGTTTGCATTAAACTCAAACTTTTGATTCTGAATAAAAATACATGATATACATAAAATGAACATGTAAAATGTTGTTAATTATAATGTAATGACACGATGAACCCTCTGGAGCTCATTCAGTTCATGTTCGTCTTTATTTAGCAGCTTTTAAACGAACATACGTGGTTTCTGCACAAACTTTGATCAGTTTAACAAAGTAGAAAAGACACCAAACACAAGAAAAATGACCCGAGTGTCTATAAAAACGTACAAATGTATACTCCACATATTATCATAGAACAGTTCAGGGTGTGAAAAGATCGACTCGCTGTTTAACAACACAAACAGCAGAAGCATGTACGACATTAAACTACATTACAGTTTATTTACATCTATTCTGAATGTGTGAATGTGTGAATGTGTGAATGTCTGAATGTCTGAATGTGTGAATGTGTGAATGTCTGAATGTGTGAATGTCTGAATGTGTGAATGTGTGAATGTCTGAATGTGTGAATGTCTGAATGTCTGAATGTGTGAATGTCTGAATGTGTGAATGTCTGAATGTCTGAATGTCTGAATGTGTGAATGTGTGAATGTCTGAATGTCTGAATGTGTGAATGTCTGAATGTCTGAATGTCTGAATGTGTGAATGTCTGAATGTCTGAATGTCTGAATGTGTGAATGTCTGAATGTCTGAATGTCTGAATGTGTGAATGTCTGAATGTGTGAATGTCTGAATGTGTGTATGTGTGAATGTCTGAATGTGTGAATGTCTGAATGTGTGAATGTAAAAACATGAATAATTCATCAAACAATGTTCGTGGTGTACAGACATGCATGAGAAGGTCAGGACATGAGTAAAGTTGTTACTTTAATAAAACGTGCTCCGTGTGTTTATTTTTAAGTTGTTTTTGAAATATTTCTGTCGCTGCTTTGGTAGCCAGGCTAGCAGTTTCCCTCTGTTTCCAGCCTTTATGCTAAGCTAAGCTAACGAGCTGCTGGCTTTAGCCTCGCATTTACTGTGCCGACACGAGAGAGGTATCGATCTGGACGTTGAGGATTTCCTAAAATGTTGAGCTGTTCCTTTGAGAGTCCCTAACATCAGCACAGTTATTGGACTGAACCATGTGCAGACGGGGGAGTGATACTTTCCCTATGAATGTAAAATGGCAGCCGTCCACATCGTGTTATATTCAGTCCTAATGTTCTCATGGACCTGATGGACAGAGAGATGTTTCAGTTCATGCTAAGCTGGCTGTGCTTCCCTCTGTGTCCAGGTGAGGGCGCTGTTTGCTGAGTCTCCCTTTCTGTCCAGAGACGACAGTGTGTCCATCATGGACGGCACCGATGAAGGTACGAAGTCTCTAAAGCAGCTATGATGTATATTTATGTGATAACAGTTTGGTTATGAACGATCAGCCGAATCTTCATACTGAGTTCCTGCTCATTGTTTATCTCGCAGCATCGTATCGCGAAATTTTACGTTGCAATACAACAAAATACGATACGCCAAGCATCAATCTTTTATTGCAGAGTGTCATGTGACCTGCTGATTGTCTTCAAGTTTAACGATCAGAGTGTGAAAATACGTAATCATCATCAAATCATCATCGGCCTAGATTCAGTAAAAATATGTGATCTGAAGATCAGCATGAATGCTTTCTATTCGCTGGTCTGAGAATGAAACGTGAACAACACATCTGTATTGAAAATCGGCAGGGGAGAGCTAGTAACGTTAGCAACTATAGAAACATTATTAACCATATTAACGTTATTTACCATAGTAACGTTAGAAACACTGAGCAACAGCTGTTATAACGAAGAAGAGCCTTATGGAGGTTCCACTGAGTGACATTATGATGCGTTCAAGCTCCATTCAGCACAAATTTGTTATGATGTGTTGTGTTAAGTTATGATGTGTTCACATGTAATATCCTATCGTGACGTAAGTATCGTGATAATATCCTATCGTGATAATATCCTATCGTGATGCAAGTATCGTGATAATATCCTATCGTGACTTAAGTATCGTGATGAGATCCTTTCGTGACGTAAGTATCGTGATAATATCCTATCGTGACGTAAGTATCGTGATAATATCCTATCGTGACGTAAGTATCGTGATAATATCCTTTCGTGACGTAAGTATCGTGATAATATCCTATCGTGACGTAAGTATCGTGATAATATCCTATCGTGATGTAAGTATCGTGATGTAAGTATCGTGATAGTATCGTATCGTGACTTAAGTATCGGGGTAGTATCCTATCGTGACTTAAGTATCGTGATTATATCGTCAACATTAAACCAGTGTAAATATTCAGTGAGTGCAGCTTGAATGTAACCCGAAGTGACTGAAACATTACCCAGCATCAGGTTGAAATTTAAATAAAAAACCGGAGACATTGTGGTTTCATACTCGTGAACGTTAAGATGAACTCACTAGAGTTTGGTCAAATGTCACGAATCTATGAACTAATTTTGACAATTCCACACAAAAGATGAAGACATCGTGGTAGTTGTAGTCTGTCTTGGTGGTGAGGTGGTAGTTGTAGTCCGTCTCAGTGGTAGTTGTAGTCCTTCTTGGTGGTGGGGTTGTAGTCCTTCTCGGTGGTGAGGTGGTAGTTGTAGTCCGTCTCGGTGGTGAGGCGGTAGTTGTAGTCCGTCTCGGTGGTGAGGTGGTAGTTGTAGTCCGTCTCAGTGGTGAGGTGGTAGTTGTAGTCCGTCTCAGTGGTGAGGTGGTAGTCCGTTTTGGTGGTGAGGTGGTAGTTGTAGTCCGTCTTGGTGGTCAGGTGGTAGTTGTAGTCCGTCTCGGTGGTGAGGTGGTAGTTGTAGTCCGTCTCGGTGGTGAGGTGGTAGTTGTAGTCCGTCTTGGTGGTGAGGTGGTAGTTGTAGTCCGTCTTGGTGGTGAGGTGGTAGTTGTAGTCCGTCTTGGTGGTGAGGTGGTAGTTGTAGTCCGTCTTGGTGGTGATGTGGTAGTTGTAGTCCGTCTTGGTGGTGAGGTGGTAGTTGTAGTCCGTCTTGGTGGTGAGGTGGTAGTTGTAGTCCGTCTTGGTGGTGAGATGGTAGTTGTAGTCCTTCTTGGTGGTGAGGTGGTAGTTGTAGTCCGTCTTGGTGGTGAGGCGGTAGTTGTAGTCCGTCTTGGTGGTGAGGCGGTAGTTGTAGTCCGTCTTGGTGGTGAGGTGGTAGTTGTAGTCCTTCTTGGTGGTGACGTGGTAGTTGTAGTCCGTGTTGGTGGTGAGGTGGTAGTTGTAGTCCTTCTGGGTGGTGAGGTGGTAGTTGTTGTCCGTCTCGGTGGTGACGTGGTAGTTGTAGTCCGTCTCGGTGGTGAGGTGGTAGTTGTAGTCCGTCTCGGTGGTGAGGTGGTAGTTGTAGTCCGTCTCGGTGGTGAGGTGGTACTTGTAGTCCTTCTCGGTGGTGAGGTGGTAGTTGTAGTCCGTCTCGGTGGTGAGGTGGTAGTTGTAGTCCGTCTCGGTGGTGAGGTGGTAGTCCGTTTCGGTGGTGAGGTGGTAGTTGTAGTCCGTCTCGGTGGTGAGGTTGTAGTCCGTCTTGGTGGTGAGGCGTTAGTTGTAGTCCGTCTTGGTGGTGAGGCGGTAGTTGTAGTCCGTCTTGGTGGTGAGGTGGTAGTTGTAGTCCTTCTTGGTGGTGAGGTGGTAGTTGTAGTCCGTCTTGGTGGTGAGGTGGTAGTTGTAGTCCTTCTCGGTGGTGAGGTGGTAGTTGTTGTCCGTCTCGGTGGTGAGGTGGTAGTTGTAGTCCGTCTCGGTGGTGAGGTGGTAGTTGTAGTCCGTCTCGGTGGTGAGGTGGTAGTTGTAGTCCGTCTCGGTGGTGAGGTGGTACTTGTAGTCCTTCTCGGTGGTGAGGTGGTAGTTGTAGTCCGTCTCGGTGGTGAGGTGGTAGTTGTAGTCCGTCTCGGTGGTGAGGTGGTAGTCCGTTTCGGTGGTGAGGTGGTAGTTGTAGTCCGTCTCGGTGGTGAGGTTGTAGTCCGTCTCGGTGGTGAGGTGGTAGTTGTAGTCCATCTTGGTGGTGAGGTGGTAGTTGTAGTCCGTCTTGGTGGTGAGGTGGTAGTTGTAGTCCTTCTTGGTGGTGAGGTGGTAGTTGTAGTCCGTCTTGGTGGTGAGGTGGTAGTTGTAGTCCGTCTTGGTGGTGAGGCGGTAGTTGTAGTCCGTCTTGGTGGTGAGGCGGTAGTTGTAGTCCGTCTTGGTGGTGAGGTGGTAGTTGTAGTCCTTCTTGGTGGTGAGGTGGTAGTTGTAGTCCGTGTTGGTGGTGAGGTGGTAGTTGTAGTCCTTCTTGGTGGTGAGGTGGTAGTTGTAGTCTGTCTTGGTGGTGAGGTGGTAGTTGTAGTCCGTCTTGGTGGTGAGGTGGTAGTTGTAGTCCGTCTTGGTGGTGAGGTGGTAGTTGTAGTCCGTCTTGGTGGTGAGGTGGTAGTTGTAGTCCTTCTTGGTGGTGAGGCGGTAGTTGTAGTCCGTCTTGGTGGTGAGGTGGTAGTTGTAGTCCGTCTTGGTGGTGAGGTGGTAGTTGTAGTCCGTCTTGGTGGTGAGGTGGTAGTTGTAGTCCATCTTGGTGGTGAGGTGGTAGTTGTAGTCCTTGGTGGTGAGGTGGTAGTTGTAGTCCGTCTTGGTGGTGAGGCGGTAGTTGTAGTCCGTCTTGGTGGTGAGGTGGTAGTTGTAGTCCGTCTTGGTGGTGAGGTGGTAGTTGTAGTCCTTCTCTGTGGTGAGGTGGTAGTTGTAGTCCGTCTCGGTGGTGAGGTGGTAGTTGTAGTCCGTCTCGGTGGTGAGGTGGTAGTTGTAGTCCGTCTCGGTGGTGAGGTGGTAGTTGTAGTCCGTGGTCTTCAGAGGGTTGACCTTTCACGAGGTCTCATACTGAACATGATCCTCATCTCTTTATAAATTCATTAGATTACAGAGACTTTGTGCGTCTCTACATCTCCTCATTTCTTTTTAATCTGTGAAGCCGCTCTCATGATTCTCCTCCTCAGAGCTCTGATTTCCCCAACGAAAACCTCCAACATGGAGGATTATAAATGACATGAAGCAGGAGACGAACCACACTGCTGATTTACCTTTTAATACGAGAATGGAGTCAAACATCGACCGGCATCTGCTGCAGCTGAAGCACTTCTATGTTCTACTGTCAGCACTTCACAGGGAGACGTAGAGGGAACCCTGAGGAACCTCTGTGGTTCTAAAAGAGACCCTACATTTTATTCTATCATCACAGCTCAAATCATGGAAAGAGTGGAGATAAAATCTAACTTTATTAACCCTGAGGGAACTAGAACTAAACAATAAAGATGATCAGTTAATGTTTAAAATACTATTATACACGATAGCAGAGATGCAAACGGGTAAAAACAAAGAGCTTATAGATCAGCTGTTCCCTGAAGGTATCACACGTGGCTTTAAATGAGAGAACGGTACGAATTCAGAGGATTTGCATGTTTTAAAAAACATATTTTGATGACTGATACGGATCAGCTGATGTGTTAAATTGTAAAGCATGACATTTAAACAGTAAAATAAAATAAATAATCAGAAAGATACATTCAGGATAATGTTTTCAGCTTTATGCAAAACAGTATCTTCATGTTGTGTTATCGTCTTGTTTTGTTTGAATAATTGCTTTCTTCATAGCTCCCTTCTCTTGTCTCTGTTGGTGACTGCAGGCTGGAATAGATTAAAGCATGTTTTCTTTAAACAATCGTCAGAACTCCACCGTTTATCACAGTAAGAAGCCGTAAACACCGTCGCTATCGTCACATTTTCATCTGTCCGACGGTGGATGTGGAGGATGGAAACATATGAACAGCTTAATATTTATTGCATGTAGAGCCTCTATTTTTCCAACATTAGTAACACTTGTAGACACAACATGTTGGGTATAAACATTACATTCAGTTCTGTGAAATGAATAATCAATGAAATTCAACTTGATTGATGTTCTCCTCTAAAGACATGTTCTAGTTCTACTTCTAGTCATCACGGGTCTGTTTCTGTAGAGGAGCAGGGCTTTTATTTTGAAGAGAACAACAGAGATTCATAGAAGAAGAACTACTTGTGGTTGAGAGGGTTAAGGACACAGTTCTCCACCTTCTATGACTCCAGTCAGTGTTGATGGTAAACGTAGTCCATTGATGCAGTCAGTGCTTCAGTGCTGCCATATTGAACCAGAAAGATGAGATCAGCGGAGCCGTGTGCCTACATGTACCATGATGCATCAGTGGTCCTGAGCTCTCCAGTGTTCAGGTCTCAGGCTGTGATGTGAGATCAGGTGTTTGTTGTTGTTGACACCATGTGACTGTGTTCATTGATTATTATATGGATCCAGATGTTGGCTCCTGGTTGACCTGTCTTCTTCTGTGGTATCCCAGTGCTGCTGTAGTACCACTGTAGTATACATATATATATATATATATATATATATATATATATATATATATATATATATATATATCTCTCTGTATATAAAGGACCCACATCTTTTAAACGCTGGCTCTGCCTCTTCTAATCCGATCCTTTTTAAAGTAGTTCATACAAGCAATTATGTCCGTGTGGGATAATGTCCCACTTAATCTTGAAGGGGGGGGATTATCTCCCCCGTCTATTCCTGAGGCTGAAATGTTTTCTCCTTCCCTCTGAGTGGGATCAGCTCGTTACATCCATAAATGTCTTTTCATGATTACTGAATTAACTTGTCCTCTAATGGACAGATTCCTGCTCCCTCTCAGGAGTCCCATCCCGGCTGAGATTACCCCCCCCCCCCCCGTCCTGAATGGAGGCGACTTATTGTTAATGCCCGGGCGCCGGGTGCTTAGTGCCGGTGTTTTAAAGCCCGGTCTCTGTTTGTTTTGTTTGGAAACAGCTTCTTAGAGTTTGACGTTAAAGCTTCTATGATACAGTTTCTATGAAGCGCTGTAATCATCCACGGCTGCATGCGGCCGGGGTCAGAGGTCGCTGGTAAAAGGCTCAAATGCGTGCAGCTGAGTGACACACACTAATGGTGTCTTTGAGTTGACCTGAATCAGCAGAGAGCTCAGAGCATCTTTAGCTTCATGCTGCTTCATCAACTTGTCCTCTGTGTGTAGCGGAGGCCACACGGCATCCTGCACCGGTTCATCCATTAGTCAACTTATCATCATCATTATTATCATCATTATTATCATTGTTATTATCATTATTATCATCATTATTATCATTATTATCATCATTATTATCATTATTATCATTATCATCATTATTATCATTATTATCATTATTATTATTATTATTATCATTATTATCATCATTATTATCATTATTATCATCATTATTATCATCATTATCATTATTATCATCATTATGATCATCATTATTATTATTATCATCATTATTATCATCATTATCATTATTATCATCATTATCATTATTATTATCATCATTATTATCATCATGATCATTATCATCATTATTATCATTATTATTATCATTATTATCATTATCATTATCATCATTATCATCATTATTATCATCATTATCATTATTATCATCATTATTATCATCATTATTATTATTATCATCATTATTATCATCATTATCATCATTATCATCATTATTATCATCATTATCATCATCATTATCATCATTATTATCATCATTATCATTATTATCATCATTATTATCATCATTATCATCATTATCATTATTATCATTATTATCATCATCATTATTATCATCATTGTTGGGGACGTAGAGGGGCGTGTTTGGGTTATCAGCATTTAAGAAACTGAATTCTTGACATCAATAGAATTATTAATGTGAGTAACAATTATTAATGATTATTAATAATAACGGGGCACCACCCTGTAAACAGGGACTAATAACCAAACGATAAACTAAGTCTCATAATTAGTGGCCACTCGTAATGTCAATAGTCGTGTGCGACTATTCATTCGAAGTGACAGTGAAGGTCTAAGTTCGTACACAGGCCACTACATCCAGATCTTATTACACAAATATGCACAAGTAATCACAAACGACTGCTCTTTAAAATATAACAGAATTTATTAAATCGAAATAATAAGTGATCAGATCAATCAATATCACAACCAACAACGCTATCATACAATTTTATGTGCCTAACCTAACAAATGAATAAAATGGGTGATGATGTATGTAATACAAGTATGTGTGTGTGTGTGTGTATGGGTCTGTGTATGTAAAGGAAGGGGGGGGGGGGGGCCTTAAAGCTACCGCT
>JAFEUB010000360.1:405000-406721 GCA_024529925.1 Ophthalmolycus amberensis
CTGCTCTCTCTCTGCTGTCTGTCTCTCTCTGCTCTCTGTCTCTCTCTGCTCTCTCTCTCTCTCTCTGATGTCTGTCTCTCTCTGCTCTCTGTCTCTCTCTGCTCTCTGTCTCTCTCTGCTTTCTGCTGTCTGTCTCTCTCTGCTCTCTGTCTCTCTCTGCTGTCTGTCTCTCTCTGATGTCTGTTTGTCTCTCTCTCTGCTGTCTGTCTCTCTCTGCTCTCTCTCTCTCTCTGCTGTCTGTTTGTCTCTCTCTCTGCTGTCTGTCTCTCTCTGCTCTCTGTCTCTCTCTGCTCTCTCTCTCTCTCTTCTGCTGTCTGTCTCTCTCTGCTCTCTGTCTCTCTCTGCTCTCTGTCTCTCTCTGCTTTCTGCTGTCTGTCTCTCTCTGCTCTCTGTCTCTCTCTGCTGTCTGTCTCTCTCTGCTCTCTCTCTCTCTCTGATGTCTGTTTGTCTCTCTCTCTGCTGTCTGTCTCTCTCTGCTGCCTGTCTCTCTCTCTCTGATGTCTGTTTGTCTCTCTCTCTGCTGTCTGTCTGTCTCTGTCTTTCTGTCCTCCTGTCTCTCTCTCTGTCTGTCTCTCTCTGCTGACTGTCTGTCTTTCTGTCCTCCTGTGTGCGTGTGTGTGCGTGTGTGTGCGAGAGCAGTAGAGGGCAGCACTGAGCTGGTCAGCCCCTGCCTTGCTCCAGAGTCCTCGGGCAGCTGGGAGCATGCAGATGTGGTCTACACTGTGAGGGGACAGAAGGCAGGTGGGCTCCATGCAGTTATTTGATTGGTCGATGTGGTTACCCATCATGCAGCGGGAGCCTGTAGGAACCTTATGTGTGTGTGTGTGTGTGTGTGTGTGTGTGTGTGTGTGTGTGTTTCAGGGGAGCCGGTCTACGAAGCGTGTCGGACCAAAGTGGAGAAGGTTCTGTACAGGAAGGTGGTGAAGGTGTCCGAGGCTGCAGACGTGGACTTCTACGCCTTCTCCTACTACTACGACCGAGCTGTCGACCTCGGGGTCATTGGTACGAAGCTAACAAGCTAACAACAATCATTATAATGTAACATGAACAGCTGAGTCATCGGTACGACGCCAACAAGCTAACAATCATTATAATGTAACATGAACAGCTGAGTCATCGGTACGACGCTAACAAGCTAACAACAATCATTATAATGTAACATGAACAGCTGAGTCATCGGTACGACGCTAACAAGCTAACAACAATCATTATAATGTAACATGAACAGCTGAGTCATCGGTACGAAGCTAACAAGCTAACAACAATCATCATAATGTAACATGAACAGCTGAGTCATCGGTACGACGCCAACAAGCTAACAATCATTATAATGTAACATGAACAGCTGAGTCATCGGTACGACGCTAACAAGCTAACAACAATCATTATAATGTAACATGAACAGCTGAGTCATCGGTACGAAGCTAACAAGCTAACAACAATCATCATAATGTAACATGAACAGCTGAGTCATCGGTACGACGCTAACAACAATCATTATAATGTAACATGAACAGCTGAGTCATCGGTACGAAGCTAACAAGCTAACAACAATCAAAATAATCATGAGTAGCAGACCAGGACCAGGTGTTGAACCAGGATCATACAGTAGACCAGGTGTGAACCAGGATCTTGTCCTCTGTGGTTCCAGAGGAGGAGACCGGAGGAACCATCCGAGTGGTCGACTACATGGAAGCAGCTAAACGAGGTGAGACATCTGC
>JAFEUB010000361.1:0-35000 GCA_024529925.1 Ophthalmolycus amberensis
TGTGGAAGTGGTCAGGTGTGTGAGGGTGGAATCAGAAGTAAACGGGGAAGAATCTGATCGAAGACGAGGAGTGTGTGTGTGCTGATCAGCACAGCAGAACAGGTGGGGAGAGAGAGGGGGAGAGAGAGAGAGAGCGAGAGGGAGCGAGAGGGAGAGGAGCTGAGAGAGTCTATAACTAGTTTTGTGTTGAAAGGTCAAAGTCAGGCCTCGGATTTGAAATTGAAATGAAGTGTTGGTTTGGCACCGTTCCCACCTCGGTGCTCTATGGTGTGTGTGTGTGTGTGTGTGTGTGTGTGTGTGTGTGTGTGTGTGTGTGTGTGTGTGTGTGTGTGTGTGTGTGTGTGTGTGTGTGTGTGTGTGTGCAGCAAAACAGCAGCTGTGTACACACTATAGTTGGGTGTGTTTGGATTTGTTAAGTATATTTTGTAAAAACACTTCATTCTACACACAGCAGGCGGTCTCATGGTCGGGCGGCGTTTCTTCCTCAAAGTGTTTGCGTCACACGAGTCCAGTGCGCAGGTTGACCAGTTCATCCGTGAATGAACCCAACAGGAGGAGACTCATATAGTGACGCTACTCTGATCAAAGTCTAATAAGTGGGATCGTCATAGGGAGGCCGTTTCAAAAGTTGTGACACATCAATATTCATTCATTCATTTCCATGCCTTTGACGGAGGCGTGGAGTTTCCGGGTTCTCCGTCCGTCGCTCTCGTCCGTTCTCACGTGATATCTCGGGAACGCCTGAAGGGATTTTCTTCAGGTTTGGCACAAACGTCCGCCTGGACTCAAGGATGAACTGATTCAAGTTTTGAGGTCAAAGGTCACTGTCTTACTTACGATATCGCATGATATCTTGGCAGCGCCTTCAGAGAATTTGTTCCAATTTGGCATAAATCTGTTGTCTATTATTATCTATGAAAGAACTGATTACATTTGTGTGTAAAAGATGACTTTGACCTCACCAAACATGTTTTTCATCAAAACTGTAGATTTCTCCAAACTGACTACACCTCCAGTCCTCCACAAAAGGAGCAGACTTCTCAAAGCCACCTCTGAAGCCTGCAGGCGTGAGTAGATACCTCAAAGACGAACAACCTCACTGTTGAATCAACTCTTCAGTCAAAGCACAACAAATGATCAATACTGAAAGATGAGGGGCTAGATGTAGAGTGCTTTACTCACGGAATACGTTTTCAAAGCTACGATGTGCCAGCTGGGCTCGATATGTGCTTATTTGTATTAATCTATGCAGCAATAGTTATGAAAGCACAATGCAAACCGATCGTTTGGAGCAAAAGAGACGTAACAATGGATGAAGTAATGAAACATTAGCTGTTTCATGTTAAAACTTTGTTGCGGTTTTAATGCTCCAAAACCGCTTCATGGAGATCATATCAGAGGTGATGCAGCTCTTTTATACTGAGGAGTCGATGTTGTATTTTACAAGTGTAATCAGGTGTTTCTGTATTAACAGCAGCTGGACTCTCTGCTACGCTGTGAGTAACGTTCGGCTGCTTCAAAACGTTTCAGCAAACTTCCTCAACGGTTTAAATGCATTCAGAGTTGACATCGTTGAGGTTTTCCGCTCTTACTTCTTTACGTTTTATCACTTCGGCAATTTAAAGGCAGCTTCAGTCTTCGTCCATCAGCTCTCCATGATGACGCTGTGTCATTCATGCAGACGGAGAAAAACAAAAACAGCATAACAGCGAATAATCAAGCTGAGGATAATTTCCACAAAACAATACATTAAAATGTATTTCACACCTGAAATGGACAATGACTCACGAATGACTTTTCTCACGTCCTCCATGTTTCCCGTGGGCTTCCCCAGCTGGGCTGTGGGAGCCGGTCTGTGAGCGACAGCGCCGCTCTGGGCCGGCGGCGGGAGGCAGCGGTGCTGGTGAGCGGTGCACGGAGAGCACAGGGGTGAAACCGGGGCAATGGCAGCCTGCCAGAGCCCGTCGTACCGGGGCAGAGGAGTGTCCTTCCTCAGCTCCCCCGTGGAGGGCACCAGCCCGTACCGAACATCCGCCGTCCCGGTACCCTCTGCTGCTGCTGGGCCACTTCTCCTGCCTTCTCCCCCTCTATTTGCTCCCTGTTGTCTCTCTCTCCCCAGCAGAAAACTACTCTGCGCCAAACAGACAAAGGAGATTGTGTCAATTAAATGGTATGTGCAGTACGCCACAAATGACACGCATATGTTCTGCACTCACAACCCCCCCCCCCCCCCCACCACACACACCCCTCACCCCACCACCACACACACACCCCACCACCTCCATCTATTTGCTCTCTCTCTATACGTTAGACGGAGCCACAGAGTTTTATGGCTCATGTATGTTGTGACAGTGTGAAAGGCACAGGAAGGAAAGGCCGTGCTTCCTCTGATGCTCCTGCTGCTGTGGGCCAGAGGAGATAAGAACACACACACACACACACACACACACACACACTCACACACAGCCAGGAACAAACAATCACAACACAGATCCATGCTGCCTGCCTGCACTAACACCCCCTCCCTCTCCACCTCCTGCTGCAGATCAGCCTCCACGTGGTTCTGGCCCGAACTAACCCTCTGCACACATCCCAGCCTCCAGCTCACACCTTTGGGTTTGTTCTCATCTCGACAATCTGCACCCCCCCCCCCCCGGGTCCGACTCACAGTGTCTGAATTGACGGCGCCGGACGAACGAGGCCGTTTTAAACAGACAAATAATCATTGTTCTTATTCCCACTGAACTGTTCCGGGTACCGACACAAAGCAGTCGGTGTTCTGCTGTAACGTACCGGTTGTAGTCGCAGTGTTGTGCAAGCTACCTGGAAGGTATTGTGAGCTAATTCCAGAATGCAGCAGATGCGTTTGAGATTCAGAAATGCTTGGGGGGGAAATGTAGCTGCTGTGGAGGCGACCTCACTGCTTGATCGATAAAAGAGCGAAGCGACAGAAAAGCTATCTGACTCAGAAAACAGCGACGCCACTGAGACGTTCGCTGCTACTCGCTGCCAGCACTGGTCAGAGAACGGTGTCCTCCAATTCCTGTCATTGCTCTGTTAATGTGCACGTATGGAAGGAAAGGCATGTTATAAGTGCAGAACTTCCTGGAAAGTGTATATGCTGTGCTTTCCAGGGTGAGACTGCTGCTGAGTGTGTGTCTGTGTTGTTTTCTGTGTGTGTGTGTGTGTGTGTGCCCGCTGACGTAAGCCCCTCTATCTGATGATGCCCTTCTAATCCTCACAGTGATGTGTCATGAATATGGAGTTTAAGACTCAAATCCCCAGGGATACACAGGCTATAGATAGCCTGCTTCTTCCACACACACACACACACGCACACACACACCTTCAGCAGCAGTCCCACTCAGCGTACACACCGCCGCTGACCCTTGTGATGTTGAAGGGGCAGAACAGGAAGAGGTGATGGAGATGAAAGTAACCGAGTCAGAAGAATTTCAATGGACGGAGGAAATAACTGAGGACTGCAGAAAGATAGAGAACGTGGTTGTGGAGCTGCTGATTGGCTGTTAGATTTAAAGAACTATATATATATATATATATATATATATGTATATATATATACTACAAAGAAAACACATGACTTTGATCCAGGAGACCACTTTTCGTATCCCTTGCAAAACTAAAAGTAAATGTTGACAGTTCGTCACATTAGTCGTTAGTTACGTGAGCCGCTAACCGTGAATCCGACATACGTCTCTGATGGAGACCTGTCAATCACCGTGTAGCCCCGCCCTAAAGCATCCCCTGCTTTATGGTCTGTGTGACTCTAAATGGACCATAATGTACTAAATGAACATCATGCTGTATTGAAGAAGACTTGAGACTAGAGATTGAGTCCATAAACTCATGTTTACAATGTTTACTGAGGTAAACGTCTTATTGTTCGACCATCAGTCTTTGTTCTGCCCTGTTGGACTAGCGATGTCGCCGTGTTCCCACAACTCAGCAATTACTTTTGTCGGTACAATGTCATCATAACTAATACAAGTGACAACCACAACTTTAAAAATGACTCTCGAGCTGCAATGAACCGGAATTATCCTTAAAAATCAAATGGGAGCTACTGCATGCTACCATTCCGCCATGTGATTACGATTTAAGCTGCAATCAAACCACTTAGGTCACAAATAGCTGGAAATTACCAGCGTGTGTAAATTTGCTTGTGTGTGCACGTGTGTGAATGTGCGGTGTGAATTTGGTATGTGGGCTGAGAGGTACTGGAAGCTCTTTATCTTTTATTGAAAGCAGTTATCTGGAAGTGTGGTTTCTCAGGTTATTGTGGCCTGGAACACACACACACACATATACACTAAATGTGATAAAAAGACGTAGTATAATCGCTCTCTGCCGTACCCTGACACACACAAATGTATTCCACCACGCCCCAAAAGCTTTGCCAGCCCATATGGCTCGGGGATAATAAACCGAACAGCCAGCAACACGTCTCCTGTGCTCCCGAGCCAAGCGAGCCAGAGGAATGCACATCCCTCCAGTTTACTCCCTCCCTTTATTCTTCCTCCCCTCCTCTTGTCTGTTTGTCATTCTCCCTCTTCTCCGAGGCGTCGAGTGAAGGGCTCTCTGTTTTAAAGCGAAGCCGTCTTGAGTGTGTGTGTGGCCGCGGTGTGCTAACGGAACCAATGCGGCGACCTCTTGGGGTGGAGGGGAAGAGGGAGAGTTGGGTTTCGAAAAAAAAAAGAGTGCGAGGATGGAATGGAAGGGAAAATAAACAGCGAGGCGAAGGAGAGAGGGTGAAAGGGGGAGAGATGGGACGGTGAGGAAGGGGGAGACAGTTTTGCAGCATCTCCCTCCAAACCTCTCAAATGCCAAATATGAATGTGACCAAACACACCTCTCCCCCCCCCCCCCCCCCCCCCACCTCCCTTGCTACTTGCTCATCATTTACCCCTCCTTGCTCTTCTCCTCCCTGCCCTCCCCCCCCTCTCTGTGCTGCAGTGGGACAACCAGCGACAGGCCTGAAGCAGGAGCGCTAAAGCCCGGGCCTGGATTTGGAGCACGGCTGCTCTTGGTTGAGCGCGATCCCGCCCCCCCCCCCCCCCCCCCCCTCGAGGGCGAAAGGAGGGGAGAGGAGGGGAGAGAGTGGGAGAGAGTGGGAGGAGAGCAGAGGCAGCGAGCAGCACAGTTCTGGATCACCTTCAAAGAGCTCCAATCCCAACGGAGAGACCGGATTCCTCTGCGGAGAGAGAGCGAAAAGGGGGAGTGTGCGATGGGAGAAAGAGAGAGAGACATGGGAGGCAAGGAGAAAGTGTGAAAAGAGAGAAGGAAAGAAGTGGTTTTGGGTTATAACTTCTTTCCCCACTCTGTGACTCCGGTCCCTCCCTCTTTTTTTTGTTTTCTCTTCTCTCCCTCTGCACGGCGTGCATGCACTTGCCCTTCATACTGGCCTGGACTCAGATGATCTATCTGTGTGCCGGAGCAGGGAGACGTGGGAGACGTGGGAGACGTGGGAGATCTGGCCCTGCACAAAGGCGTCGTTGTGCCTCCCTGGAGCTTCCTTTAGGGGGCCGGCATGTGTGCATGTATGCGCCCGTGTTTGCGTGTGTGTGTGTGTGTGTGTGACAAGGATGAGTAGGAGTTTACCTTCTCCACCCCCCCCCCCCACACACCCCCTCCAGAAGGTTCTCCAAAAAAGCCAAGGACGCTGCCACCGAGGCGTCTCATTCTTGTGCACGTGGCGGATGACTTTCAAGCTCTGCACCTATAAGCCTCTTAAAGAAAAGTGTGACAATTCAAAAAAGAAAGCCTTTGGATTTTGTTCAGCATTTTCACCATTTGTGAATTTGGGGCAGATTTTTATGTTTTTTGTGTATGTGTGTGTGAGTGTGTGTGTGTGTGTGCGAGTGTGTGTGTGTGTGTGTGTGTGTGCGAGTGTGTGTGTGTGTGTGTGTGTGTGTGTGTGCATCAGTGACAGACCTTCATCCTGAGTCTGGGTCAGCAGTTTGTTTAGCATCAATTAGAGGCTCTGTGTTCCTCAACGCAAGCGTGAAGGGAGAACTAACATGCAGTGGCACATTCCCACCAGTGCCATATATACATATACTGTATATACACACATATATATGTGTATATGTGTATATATATATGTGTATATATACATATGTAACACACGGCACCTCAGCTGGACAGTGCTAGCGCGTGTCTTTGTGCGTACCTATGAGTGAGCGCGTGCATAAGTGAATGATTCAAATTCAGGAAAGTGCTCTTCACTTATCCATTTCTTTCCTCTCTCCTCCTCGGTCTTCTTACTTTTCCTCTCCTCTCTCTCAAGGACTTTGGTCTGACCACAGCCATTTCCCCTTTGCCTCTGCTGTGCCTAGCAACACACAGCACATAGTTTCCACAGAACATGCGTTTAACGGGACGGGAGATATATAGATACTGCAGAAAGCCTCTTGTAAAGACGACTGGGTCTAAAGATTTCCTGTTTCGCTCACAGACAGTCTGAAAAACACATGTTCAGTGGCTTCAGTGCAGACTTTCCTCTTGAAGTGGAGGACGCTACACCCGCCGCTGACACGTGGCTAATATCTTCCTGAAGCAACAATAAATACAGCGTATGGTTGTGATAAATGAAGCACCGATGCGATTGCTCGGCCTTGTGGTGGTGGGCCGTGTTTTTATTGTCGTGGTTTTGGAGAGCAATCGTTGCTGAACAGAGTGATTCAAAGTGATTATAGTTTGAGCCCTCCGTTCCTTCTGAAGCTGGAGAGGAGCTCGTGGAGAGGAGCTCATGAGGAGCTCGTGGAGAGGAGCTCGCGGAGAGGAGCTCGCGGAGAGGAGCTCATGAGGAGCTCGCGGAGAGGAGCTCGCGGAGAGGAGCTCGCGGAGAGGAGCTCATGAGGAGCTCGTGGGGAGGAGCTCGTGGAGAGGAGCTCGCGGAGAGGAGCTCGCGGAGAGGAGCTCGCGGAGAGGAGCTCGCGGAGAGGAGCTCATGAGGAGCTCGTGGAGAGGAGCTCATGAGGAGCTCGTGGAGAGGAGCTCGTGGAGAGGAGCTCATGAGGAGCTCGTGGAGAGGAGCTCGTGGAGAGGAGCTCGCGGAGAGGAGCTCATGAGGAGCTCGTGGAGAGGAGCTCATGAGGAGCTCGTGGGGAGGAGCTCGAGGGGAGGAGCTCATGAGGAGCTCGTGGGGAGGAGCTCGAGGGGAGGAGCTCGTGGGGAGGAGCTCGTGGAGAGGAGCTCGCGGAGAGGAGCTCGCGGAGAGGAGCTCATGAGGAGCTCGAGGGGAGGAGCTCGCGGAGAGGAGCTCGCGGGGAGGAGCTCGCGGAGAGGAGCTCGCGGAGAGGAGCTCATGAGGAGCTCGAGGGGAGGAGCTCGCGGAGAGGAGCTCGCGGGGAGGAGCTCGCGGAGAGGAGCTCGCGGAGAGGAGCTCATGAGGAGCTCGAGGGGAGGAGCTCGCGGAGAGGAGCTCGCGGGGAGGAGCTCGAGGGGAGGAGCTCGCGGAGAGGAGCTCGAGGGGAGGAGCTCGCGGAGAGGAGCTCGCGGAGAGGAGCTCATGAGGAGCTCGCGGGGAGGAGCTCGTGGAGAGGAGCTCATGAGGAGCTCGTGGAGAGGAGCTCGAGGGGAGGAGCTCGTGGAGAGGAGCTCATGAGGAGCTCGCGGGGAGGAGCTTGTGAGGAGCTCGTGGAGAGGAGCTTGTGAGGAGCTCGTGGAGAGGAGCTTGTGAGGAGCTCGTGGAGAGGAGCTTGTGAGGAGCTCGTGGAGAGGAGCTCATGAGGAGCTCGTGGAGAGGAGCTCGTGAGGAGCTCGTGGGAGTTGTAGCTTTAACCGGCTGGACAGAACCCGGCTCGACCGCTAAAGAAGCTTGTTTGGTCTAAGAAGACAACACTTTAATGTCTTTTTATCCTTATTGTCTTTTTCTCTATTAAAGTAACTTGAAAAGTGAATTTGCCTCGTTGTGACGGAAACAAAGTGTTCTCTGACGCATAGAAATAAAGGCGCTAACTAGAACCATATACGGTTCTTCAGCTTGTCCTCATAGGTGAACCCTTTCAGAGGGTTCTACCCAGAACCCTCTCTGGAGGTTATATCCAATAACCCACCCAGGGGGTTCTACCGAGGACCCTGCACATCCCGAGGTATCATGTACAGCCCACCAAGACGGTTCTATCAAGAACCCTTTTATGTTCCAAGTGTTTAATCTGGACCACACCTCGAGGGTTCTGCCGAGAACGTTTTTATATTCCAAGGGCTGCATCTAGAATCCACCCAGGGGGTTCTACTGGGAACCCTCGTACGTTCCAGGGGTTTCATCGAGAACTCATCCAGAGAGTTCTACCGAGAACCCTTTTATGTTCTAAGGGCTTGGTTGGTGTGGTGCAGTGCAACAATCCTCGTTCAAAATCATAGATTTTGTGGGTGTGTGTTCCGCGTTGTGAGCGTTCCCTTCTAACAGCAATTCTTTCAACAATCCTTCAAGAACTCTTTCTTCCAAAAAGGGTTCTTTGGATAAAAAGGGTTTCTTACGAAGAACCCTTGGAAAACCATTTCTTCAAAAAAGGGTTCTTTAGGACCTCAACCTATCAGGAAAACAATGCTTTTGGAACCCTTATTTCTAAGAGTGTACCATTGGAAAGGTTCTGCCTCAGCCAACTCTCCGTCACTGTAACGTGTCGAAGTCTATCTTTGTAGTTTTGATATTTAAACCTACATGTAATGCGTGTTCGGTAATACTATTTCTATTTGAGGCGTGAGCCTGAAAACGAAACCGGAGATCTTAAATACCTCATGTGCTGCACGTTTAGATGGGATCATGTGGTGCTGTTACATTATTATGTTATTAACAACTCTTCCTGAACAGCAGAGTCTGTGTCGTGCTCCTCGGATCACTTTGAAGCATCAACACAACCCGACGTGTTAATGGAGCCATTGTCTTCTGTGAACAACTGCCTCCAAAGAAAGAGATGCATCATTCATGATCAAAAGTATTATGTTGAAGGTGATTAGAACATGCCTAACCCTCTTCGGGATTATTAGATTGAATCCACGCCAGAAAAAAAACAACGTACCGCACACAGGCACGACATGGCCACAACCCTTCAGTTCGTCAGTTCTTATGTCGCTTCTTTGCTTTGATTACACCTCCTGAATAAATATGGAATTAAGTTTCATTTCTTTTTGAGTTCTTTGATGGGGGATGGATGTCAGAGGGCCTCTGCCAGGAGGACGCTTTCCTGGCTTTGCCAAGGTATGCCCTCCTCCCTCCCTCCCCCCTCCTCCCTCCCTCCCTCCCTCTCGTGTGGAGCGAAGCTCTACACTCGCTTGTAAATAGTGAGATAAGTGTGGTTTACCCGTAGCTCGGGTGTAAGGTGCACTCAGCACCGCCCTGACATGTCTGTGCCAAAGCCCAACGGGGGTGTAATTACCTGGGACTGGGTCAGCACTTTATCCTGGGTAAAAAATACCTGCCTACTTATAGAAAGGGGAATAGAGAGGGCAGCTCCATGCGGGGGGGGGGGGGGGGGGGGGGGGAAGCCTGTCTTCACACATCCAAGCCGACTAATCCTCCGTGTTGGGAAGCGCTCTCGTAGTTCAGCGGAGTCATATAACGGCGTGAGGACTCCCAGACCAGACCAATATTCCACTTCTCTTCCTCCGACTGCTGAGGCCCACTTCCAGTCCAGCAGACGCCTGTTCCTGTACCTCGCTGTGTTCCCCACTACGTCACACCACATCTGTCTCCCTCTGCCCTCTCCAAGTCAAGGACAGGGAGAGAGCGAGAGGGCCCCGAGCAGACCTTCATCAGAACCCATCGGAGGGCGCTTGTGTCAAATGTAAATGGTATGCGCTTACGCCGCAAATCGCAGACACATGTTCTCGTCTCTCCCTGTGGCTGCTGCCTCTCGCTCGTCTTCGCCACCTTAATGCAGCGTAATCATCCTCATTACCTAATGAGACCCTACTGTACACACACGCCCCTCCTGCACATGTGTGTAAAGAGCAGCCACATGCTCCCGCTGAGCGCTATAGCGCAGCTACAGTATCAACAGAGGGGCTCTCATTGCCACAACGCTGCAAAGCCTCTGATGCCACAGTAATACTACTGTCGTGTGAGTTATCAACAGGACGGTGAGCGCTGCGTTAGGCTGGCAGCTGGGGAGGAGAGAACCCCCTCATTAGCTTCCTCCAATGTATCTACTCCTGCTAATCTCTTACAATAACATAATCTCTTTAAAAGTGCTGCAGCTTAAATCCAATCTGCCAAAAACCTGCCACGTGATTGAGGTCAATCCTCAGTAAACCCCAAACTGTGGGGTCTCGAGAACGACCCCCCCCCCCCCCTGTCTGAAGCTTACAGTACAGTGTGTGCAGGTATTGCATCAGCAGGCTGTGCTCATGCAACGTTCGTAGCTGTACCTATAAAAACGAATGCACTGTAATTTGTATATATCCCACAAAATTAATTCCCATTTAATCCACGTCATCATGAACCAGACCACAGGGCGGGCTGGGTCAAACATAAACCATCTTTGCCGGTAGTTCTCCCACGTAAAGCGAGACGTCAACGTTGATTTATTCATCAAGTAACGGAACTTCTGCAGGTATTCAACCCAAACGGCGATCTTTGACGAAACCCAACGAAGCAGTGTTTCCTGTGAAGACGGAACTTTATTTTGAAAAGACTGCATGCATTGAACAAGCAGAAATTGAAAAACGCAAAAGAAAAAGAGGAGTAACTTTAGATATCCTACGAACCGTTGTCCGAGGATACGTTGCACCATTTGTAGCTACGCCATTTAAATTGATACCCCACAAAATCAATTCATATTTATTCCACGTAATCACAAACAAAAGTGTTTAAAGAGCGACAAACGCTGCGTAGGATGGAGGTGAGTGTAGATCAAACCAGGAGCCTGCTGTTTATGTCCCTTGTGTAACCAGAAGTCACAGCGTTTATTTATTTGTCACAAAACTTCCGTACAGCAGTTATTTTGACCCAAATTAAGATCATTTCCTGAACCTAACTGGGTACTTTCCTGTGAAGACATATATGTATGCATGTAACTAGTGAAAACTTTTGTAGGAACACGCACAAAATATGAGGACTGACTTGTGTGCTGCACAGAATATCCGTACCGTGTGTTTTCCTCTGATTCAGACTCCTGATGCTGTCAGTCGGAGCCCGGCCTGCCGCCTGCCTGTGCCTCTGATCCCAGAGCAGTTTGCATCCCTTTCTCAGCCTCTGTTCTATCCAACCCGGGTAGTAAAGCGCCGTTCTGCTCTTTTCTTTCTTCATTTTGTGATGTTTTTCCATAGTGTCTCTTGCCTCCAAACCACTCACAGATGTTGGCAGCGGGGAGCGTTGTGGCAACTCCAAAACGAGGAAATCTAAATCGAGATCAGGCTGTAAAATAAGAGAGAAAAGGCCGACGGAGGAGGGAGAAAAGAAGGGGAGAGCGAGGCAGCTATGCGAGAATGGGGTGAGAGAGAAAGCAGTCAGTGGACATTAGTGTCGAATTCGTGGAGAGACAACAGGAATATATACCTTCTGGGCATCTAAGAGCAGCTTCTTCTTTGGCTTTACTCTGATTCAAACTCTTCATTCTGTGTTTCTAACAGACAAATAAACAGAATTTAACAGACAAATAAAGGCAGGAATAAAAACGCACCTCATGTAACAGGATACGCACACTTTCTGGAAACTTCTGCAGCTTCTCGGCGGCTGCTAGATCCCTCTTTAAATTCTATAAGGTTCTAAACCACAACTTCACATTCACTGGTCCAGTTCGGGCTCCATTGGCAGGTTTTTATGTATTAAATCCAGCGTATAGGAATAACACCCTCTAATCTGAATTTACCGAGGCCGACTGGAAAACAGTTTGGCCGGGGTCGAAAGGTAGACTGGGCCAACCTCTGTGGTGGTCGCTCTCCGTCACCTCCCTCCACCTGCTTTACAGGAAGTAGCCTCGTCCCGCCGGATCAGAGAGGAAATGTGTTGAGATGCCACATCCTGCAGTCAGAGTTCACTGCAGCTAAAGCTTCTTATGTCCTATGGAGGGGGAGGGAGGGAGAGAGAGAGGGAGAGAGGGAGGAGACAGATAGAGAGAGAGAGAGAGTGTGTTTGCAGTCATCCCCACTCTCCTGCACGGTGATTGTGAAGATGAGTGACCTGTCTCCCCCCCCCCCACTGCACTTTATTTATTAATGGTTCCATTCAATTATTAACTTCACATCTTAGGGCGACAGCAGGCCAGAGCGCGGTGCTCTGGCTGGAGATGATACAGCACACGGACAGAGTGTTGGTGAGTAGAACATCTTCTTCATTATTATTATTAATTCGATTAAACATCAGAAACGGTGTCAGAGAAGATGGCGACGCTCAAACTGCAACACTCAAAACAAAAATAGATTTCATTTCACGCTCCTAATTTGTGCAGAGCTGGAAGAAGTTTCACATTCATAAATCACGTGATACAAGTACTTCTTATGCATCAATTGAAGGTAATTGTACTCTATTCCCATTTCATACTTTATACTTTTAACTCGACAATTATTTTGAAGCCAACCTTCTATTGCCCCACCATTGCTTTACCTCCTTCAGCGATAGATGCTGACTGAACAGACATTTATCTTTTTGTTTATTTATATTTTGTTACCATCCGATGAGCTTATAAATTAGTAGGCATTGTTGGACACGATATACAGAATATATAATAGTTAAAATGATCTCCACCCAGACGGAGTACAACAGTACAACTCTACTTAAAGCTGACGGTTGGTAGTCTTGAGAAACCAGCAAGAACACTTCTCCAACAGAAGAACTCTTTTTCAATGAGAGTGTGGCAGCATTAGCTCCAAAAGTTGCTAACTCTAGCAACAAAGTTGCTCAGTCTTCGTCACTGACAGATCGTCCCTTCAGTCACTCCCCCAAAACGATCATTACGAACGTAAACCACCAACATGGCTGCTGTGTGTGGTTAGATTAGATTCACTGATTGCAGTCGGGATGTAAAGAGAATCTCAACAAAAATATCAACAACTTTCTTTTTGAAGATCACCAACTCTGCCTTTAATGCATCAGTAATAATAATATACTAGTTATTGTTATAATAGTACGAGGGGCCCATTTTCATTATAAGTAATAATACTAAATAATGTGTACTTTTACTCAAGTGTACTTTTATATTGCAGTATTACTGCTTTAACTTAAGTAAAGGATCTATTTCTTTCACGACATATTTGTGCTAATGAAATATGGTCTGTATACCTTTAAAGGTCTGGGGGGGGGGGGGGGGCATTATAACGTCCTGTTGGCAGCAGAGGTTGCTGGTTCAAACGTATCATTGTGCGCTCGGTGTCTGCTCTTATCTCCTCTCTGGCCTTATCCCCCCCGAGCAGCGGCCAGACGTGGATCAATCCCACCCGGGATCGGGTTTCACATCCCGGAAGCAACGACGTGCACACATGGGGTCACTTGCATCGACCCGCCGCCGCGGCCGCAGGTCTCCGTCCTACACGACTCAGTCACAAAGAGCGGGGCTGCGGTGGGCGAGGTCAGGCGACAGCGACGGCCGCCTCTCGTCTGTGGAGCCTTTAAGAGACGTCATCATTGATGATGTCATTACAGCGTGACGTGAATGTACAGTTTTCTTATGTAGAATTACTGGCGAGCCTTAATTATAGTGTAGAAATAATCACATTTTAGGAAGTGGTAAGATTTCCTACATCAAAATGTAGAACGGAAAGCAAAATACCGAACCGCAAACTTGAGCTAAATTTGATATTCAGAGTATTAATATGGCAGCAAACAACTATGATCAATGTAAAGATGTGCTTCTGGTCTGCTGCTCCCATACGGAGCTTTCAGCTGATAATGTTAGATACAAAAAACAAAACATCTTACCAAGTATATTTGTATATTTGTAGCTCTGTTAATTAGCGGCCGTGGTTCAGATAAAGGCCTCAATATTACATCTCATTTCAAGAGATCTACTGAGCAAATTTAAAAAAAGTGTTTTTCACGTATTTTTGAAGTGGCCTTCTTCTCCATAGCTGCTAGCAGCCGACTCAGCTGTCCTCATGTCGAGAGCTGCTGAGAGTCAATAGAAACACTCCCAGTGTTGTATTTATACCTTTAAAGTACAGCTCAGTGTTTTCCACACGCTGTAAGAACAAGATTCATGCTCACCTGCTTTTTAATTAGTCAAACGAGTGATGTGATTATTTGTGTGCAATTATTTAAGAGTGTGCATCTGTGTGTGTTTTTGTGTTCATTTGTGTCTCTTTGTGTGTGTGTGTGTGTGTTCACACACCAATGCAAACACAATGACACCAGGGGATGAAAGAAATGTGGCGCTCTAATTGGTCTTTAGATTTTTTTTACTGTTCGGTTGTCCGACTCTCCATCGGCGTCCTAAACGATCGCGACTGTTCTCCGAACTATCCAACATATCTCAGGTGTGTGTGTGTGTGTGTGTGTGTGTGTGTGTTTCAGGCTGGCTATTTGAATCTCACTGTTGTGTGTGTGTGTGTATGTTAGTGTTCACTCACCAATGCAAAAACAATGACACCAGGGGATGAAAGAAACATGGCGCTCTAATTGGTCTTTAGTTTTTTTTTACTGGACGCGAGTCCAGCGCGCTGACAACAGTGAGATTCAAATAGCCAGCCTGAAACACACACACACACACACACACACACACACACACACACACATTCAACCCTCTCAGTAACCGGTTAATGTTCTCCTGTGTGTGTGTGTGTGTGTGTGTGTGTGCGTGTGTGTGTGTGTGTGTCCCTTGGGGAAAGCCTGCTTTAATTCCCTGGGAAATCATTGTGATTTAGAGCAGCAGGGAAGTCACTTCCAATGAAAGTCAATGGGCCGCTGGTGTGGCAGTGGGCTGGACTGCTTGTGTGTGTGTGTATTTTATATGAGTGAGTGTGTGGCGTGTGTGTGTGTGTGTGTGCAATAAGCCTAAATGGATTTAAATCCACATGATAACACAGACAGACTGCTGCTGGTTAATTAAAATAACCTGTGAATGAAGTAAACACAGCAGGTTGAAGCTGAACAATCACCTCACGCTAGTTTGCAAAAGATGAGGGCAAGATGCAGATGAAGTGTTTTTAGTTGTGAACGTGAACATGCAGGAGATGTGCACACATACCTGCAGCAGGGCCGACCGTGGGGGGTCCGGTGCGTTGAGACGGAGGAAGGCCAGGTTGTTGGGGGGGCGGCCGGTTCCTGGTCTCTCCACTGCTGCAGGGAGCTGGAGCTGGAGGCTGGCAGAGCAGGATGAATGCAGATAGGATCTCCGTGGGGGGGCGTGAATGTGTGATCGGAGACTAAAATCATTACAGCACTGCCTGGTCACCGTGTCCTTGGCTCTCCTGCTGAGCCGAGGCTCACGCTTTCCTCTATCCCCCCCCACACACACACACACACTGCTTTTTTTGTTTCCCTTTTTTGTCTTTTGTACATTTTTCCACTATCCAGCGCTTCCATCGGCTCACAACAAAAACCATTCATCCTGCAGGTGAGAATGCATCCTGAAGTTGCCCTCTCTAACGTTAGAAATAGTGCACGTGGAATTCATAAAAGTCAGCGATGGCGCAATCAGTGATAATGTAATAAGATGTCACACAACCGCACCTCAGCAGATCAATTTACGCGTATTGATTTGTAAATCACATTGTCAATACATTATGAGGATTCCCCTTTCTTTTCTCTTAGTCGTTGGATATTATTGCTTTTAGAGATTCATCATAAAGGATGATTATAATCAGATCATTTGTTTTACATTTAACAGAAATGACGGTTATGTGTTTGGTCGATTTTCAGACCAGCTGAGCGTCAACATGTGTGTTGAGTCCTGGAGTCACAACAGACCACATGATACATAACACACGCACACACACACACTACACACACACTCACAGCCTGGTTTCCTCTGTTTCCGACTCGCTCACTGCAGCTTTTCTATCAAACCTGAAGAACAAGCAACTAAAAGCAGTGTTTTTCTGTTATTTTTGGGGTTATTATCATAACTGTAAATAGAGGCCTCTCTCTGGTCCCACTGCACTCCCCCCCCCCCCCTCCCCCCACACACTCCGGGCTGCAGTGGCTGTCCAGAGAGAGAGAGAAGGAGGGAGAATGCGAACTAGACTCGCCCTCCCCGGGTCTCATTGGTTGATTCGCTTCCCAGCGGTTTTGTCCTTGAGAATGTGCAGACACGGGGCAGATAATGTTCTGACACCAGAAATTCTAGACCGGGACCAGATCAACACTTACTCCCTTTCTGCTTCTTCTTCTCCTCCTCCTCCTCCTCCTCCTCCTCCTGCTATTGTCACTCTATCCACCGGACATGCAGAGAAAGAACGACGGTGTTTGTTGATATTTATTTGTGTATGTATTTGTACTATTAATCTCACAGCTGTGAAGCAAATCTAATCCTGAATTTGATGGTTTTTTGTGCCGCATATTTGCACGCAGACACTCCTTACAGCGTGTTGACACGTGCCAATCAAAAATCCCATTAATGTTAACCATAAACAAAACCACACCTGCAGGCGCGCGCAAGGGATTATTGTGAAACAGGTCACGCGACATAGTCCGACCTCTTTTTGAAAGATATAAATTGTGTAACAACCGCTCGGATTGACCCTTTTAGTGCATTCAAAGCCCCGCGCGCCGAGCATCCGTAAATGTAAATCCGGGGTTTTCGTCTCTTCTCCGGTGTTGCAAGGTCAAAGATCTCCGTTTACCGCGCGCTCCGGTTACGGTGGGGTTTCTGCAGAAGTCAGCAGCGTTGTACAGGAATCTCCCCGCAGCGGCGCACACAAAAAACTGCCAGAGCCGGTGATCTAATCTCAGCAGGCCAGCGGGCTGCGATCCAAAAGTCTCATTGGAGTCTGAAAATAAAATAAAAAGGCCGAGGGCGAATGGCACGCGCAAAAATTCAGAGGTCGGTGCAAATATTATTATTTTTTTAAAAGAAGATCAAATATATTTCCTGTAACTCTGGAAAGTGAGCTGAAGTATAAATGTGTGTGATTATGAATTATTGTATATGTCTATAGCTGTGTTATCGTGCCACGTGTATTTCCTAGAAAACAAGTCTGAGAGGTTTAATTATTGCCATTTCAATGACTTTAATAAGCAAAATAGGAAACAATTTCTTCCAAAAAACAACCAAAAATAAGACAAAACAGAAACCAGCCTGAATGGAACAGTTCAAATTTAAGTGTTTTAACTATTATTTATATAAACAGGATTGAAAATTGATCCCCCCCCCCCCATCATCATCGCTAAAGTACATGAACAGGTGAAAACAAAACAACAACCGGCTGCTGCAGTTTCAGTTCGATTTCAACACAGTTGAATCAGTAACAAACCCAAAAGAAGGAGATTGTTAAAATGCGTGACTTTCCCCACGATAGTTTCAAATGCAAGCACCATGCTCATTCGATATGATCTGACAGTCTGTTAATTTAAATCATTAAAATAAAAACTTTTTTTAAACTATGCATCTGGCCAGCAGAACCAGAATCATCAAATAATAATAATAATAAAACAGACACACACAATCACACACACACACACGTATTACATAACATGAACATTGCTTTCATTTTGAGAATTTGCACAACCTGAGTCCCCTTTTTTTACTGACCGGCAGAAAAAAAAATGAAGGAAAACGTAGAACATAACTGCTCGCGCTGTCTAAATATTGACTCTCCATGAACCCCCTGACACGTGAGTTTTCTGAAGACTGTTCAAAATAGGATGCATTAATATTAGTGATTCTTTGTTATCGAAACGAGAGGCTTTGTTTGAGTTTGTATGTGGTTCCTGAAAGGGTTAATAGAAAGGCAGAGCAGCACTTTATATAAATTAGTGGCGCAAAAGCCACGTTGAGCATAAACCCGCATCCTGTGCAGAAAAAAGCCCTCGCCTTTAATGCGCCTCCTCTGCAATCTGGCTCCAATAACATCGCGGCCACATGTTTGTCTCCTCAGCCTCTGAACACGTGTCCACATATCACTCAGCACGTTACACATACAGTCCCGAGTCGTTTCACAATATAGCATCATAGTATGTCTTCCTGAAGGGAGGTGTGCGCAAACTTCAAAATGAAAACTTTGCAACAACAAAAATAAAAATCATCATCCAAAAGTGCACTTGACACACAAAGTTATGTTGTATTTAAATGCAACAGAGAAAACTAAAAACAAATGCACTCCTCACTCAATCATGATAAAAAACAACAACGAGAAATAAAACAGACAACACAAAGAAAGAAAGAAGTTCAAACCAGCCTCCTCAATCTTGTGCAGTTTTTCGCGGTTGCATAATATTTACAAGCCAAAAAAAAAGAAAAACACACCGTGTGTGACACTGCACCGGCAGTCCTGCTGTTCTGTCCCCGCTGCATTTCTCTACCCCCCCCCCCCATCCCAAAAACTATGGAAAAGCGCAGATCAACAACATGCTCTTAATATACACGAGAAGATGAAAGTACAAAATAGAAATTATTACCGTACATGTCCAGCATGCAGGATTAATATTTAATGCAGATTTTTTGTTTCAATATATATTCGAATATAACCAAGCAGGCAATAAATCAATGAGATGTTGCATAAAATGTCCGTCCCCCCCACCCACCCCTCCCCCTCCTCGTGACATGTTAGTACACAGAAGTTAAAATTTGCATAAAGTGGAGTCTTGGAGATTTTCTCAGATTTTTACGCGCCCACTTGTCGCATGTGGGTCGCGAGCCCCGGCCTGCTCGTTGTGTCATAACAATGTCATCATCTTGGAGAGCAAAAACAAAAAATTACAAGACAACGGCCTCGGCGCCATCCCCAAAACACTACGTACAGGTCATCTCAAAGCTGTAGCCTCAAAATGGAGAAAAAGAAGAAAAAAAACAGTTCATCAGCCGATCCTCTTCCTCCTCTTTGATGAGGAAGAGGAGGAAAAAAAGTCTCTTCACTACAAGCAACTAATCTACAAAGATGCTGCGACTGATCTACGTTGCTCTTTGTATCTCAGTTGACACGTGGATGGAGAGGTGATTATATATGAGAATACTATCTGATGGATTATTCTTCTAATATGAATATAATTGTTATTATTAGTATAATCATAAACAGTGGGATCTGGATTATTATCGTTTTGTTCAGTCATTTGTTGAGAAAGGAAAGGTGGGGGTGGGGGGGGGGGGGTTGTTTGCGAGGACTGACTCACATGAAGAACTCTGGAGATGAGGGGTTGTCACTGGTGGAGCCGGCCTCGCGGAACCCGTTGTTGGGCCCCGACCCCGTCAGTTTCTCACACTTGAGTTTGTAGGCGTCCCTCTCGCGCGCCAGCCGGCTGATCTCCGCCTTCAGGTGCTCCACCTGGTCGACCAGCTGCGTCTTCTCGTTCTCCAGCACGTGCTTCTGCTGCACCCGCTTGTACCGGCAGGACTGCGCGTAGCCCCGGTTCTTCAGGGTCCGGCGCTTCTGCTTGAGGCGGATGACCTCGTCCTTGGTGAAGCCCCGCAGGTGTCTGTTGAGCTCCCGCACCGACATGGACACCAGCTGGTCGTCGGAGAAGCGGTCCTCCACGTTGAGTCCGCCCCCGGAGCCGTGGTGCCCCGCCGACTGGCCCAGGTGGTGGTGGTGATGGCGGTGGTGATGCAGCGACTGGTGGGAGTCCGGGGACATCGGGGACGGGCTGTCGGGGTCCTGGCTGTGGTGGTGGTGGTGCTGGCTGTGCGGGTGGCTGTGTCCGCCCGGGTGCCCGGACAGCTCGTCGCCGTGGTGCGGGATGCCCCCCGCGTACGGA
Source organism: Ophthalmolycus amberensis (assembly GCA_024529925.1). Lineage (NCBI taxonomy): Eukaryota > Metazoa > Chordata > Actinopteri > Perciformes > Zoarcidae > Ophthalmolycus > Ophthalmolycus amberensis. Next base: position 19,808 of record JAFEUB010000361.1, read on the forward strand.
TGATGGTGCTGTTGGCCGTGGCCGTGGTGGCTGTGCTGGTGGTGCGGGGCCCCCCGGTAGCCATCGAAGGCGCCTTGCTGCTGCAGCTGCTGCTGGACGTGCGGAGGCGGAGGGTGGCCGTGAGCCGTGGCTCCGATCAGGGCCTCCACCGCGTCCTCCGGGGTCAGGCTCAGCGTCTGCGGGTCTATCTGCTGGTGGTACCCGCCGTTCGGCATCCAGTACAGCTCCTCCAGGTGGCTCTTCTGCTCCGTGGGGCTGAAGCTGGGCGAGGAGGGCACCGAGCTGCAGGGCGTGCTGATCGGGGTGGACGACACGGAGCCCTGCGTCTGGAGACGGTTACACTGTCGCACCCCGTTGCGCTCCAGCCCGGCCAGGCCTTCCTTCTTCACGTCGAACTTCATCAGGTCAAAATCGTTGACGTATTCCAGAGCCAGAGGGCTGCTGGGTAGCTCCGGGCCAATGCTCATCTCCGCGCTCATGCTGCCGCCGCGGCTCTTCTGCAGATGCGCGGAGGTGCCCGCGAGCGTTGCGAAAACCGACTGGTGACTCTCTCCTCTCCTCTCTTGTTTCATGCAATAGTTCGTTGGGCTCCTCCACCGCTGTGCGCAGACTTGCTGTAGCACGAAACACCGTGAGATCGGTGGAGGAAAAAAAGAGAAAAGGAAAAATGAAAAAAAAAAAGTAGTGGAGGAAAACTTTCGCTCTAAAGCTCTGCACACGGGTTTTGCGTCATGTAGCCTACTTCTGCTGGGATAATCTGGCAGAGAGACCAGGCCGGAGGTCGGAAGCAAAAAGACTCTCAGTGCAAAAGTTTTAAAAAAAAACCTCAGTCCCTTCAGTAGAAGTGTGTATTCACACACACGCGCACACACAAAAACAACAAGATAAATAATAATAATAATAATAATAAAAGCAATACCACGTCTGTTCGCTGAAACGGGCACCAGTCCTCGTCGCGACTTCTTCGGGTTATTAAGTCCGTTTTTTTCTCCAGGAGAATAACAGAAAGCGAATAAAGCGGAGTAAAATAGGGCGTCTGAATTCTTATTTTTTTCCGCTGAGAAGCTGCTTTTCCAGCTCTGCACCGCAGAGATTCAAAAAGGCTCGCCTCTCTCTCGCGCTCTCTCTCCACTCCGTGGTATCCAGCAGACTGCGCTCGGAGCCAGCCGGCGCTTTATGCTTATAGCGCGCCGTGACGTCGCGCTGGAAGGGCTGGATCCTGAACGCGCGGCTCTCCAATGGGAGCGGTGGACGCTGCGCTGGAAGAGAGGAGGGGGGAGGGGAGGGGAGGGGCTCACGGCACGGTCCTGACAGCTACAGACAGTCAGCTGACCCGACTTCCCTAAAAGCAGAATGTGGGAGGAAAGTGGAGAGAAGAGAGAGAGAAATGCCTCCACTCCACGGACACCACTCCGCTGTAGCACGCGCCGCTCACTACATGCTGTAAACTCAACGGAGAGCTTCTATGGCACAACACTCCCTGAGAAAACCTACGAATTTAACAAAATAATATTATTACCTCAGTTTATATACAATATATGGAAAACATGCAGCTGTTTCCAAATGCATCTTAACTTACAGCATTGTCCAGAAAAAACACCGAAAGAAACAAATGCAGTGCACGTGCATTCCTAATGGTGCAACGCCATTCGCCTTTCAAAAAACATGATTTATTTGACTTATTAAATTACTCTTTTGTTTTTGCACCTGCTTTATGTTGCAGTGCCTTTTTATAAGTTCGCTTCAAATTTCACAAAGCAACCAATCACACGCACGCGAGGCTGCGCTCTGCAGCAGATACAAAGGTGGAGGTGATGTTTTGTGCAGTTGAAACGTTGAATCGTGACGTTTTTCTCGCCAACAAGGACCACGTGACTTTATCCTGTTACTCCGCTCTCTTCCAGGTTTTCATTTACTATTGTCATTTTTCTACATAATAAACATAAAAACCTGCATGGTGGAGGATGCAGTCATAAACACACTTGTCCTGCAGTCAGGTTTGCAGCTATGTGATGGATATATATATGGTGACCTCTCTGCACTGAACTTCACATGTGTTGCATCATTTAGGCTGCGTAGTTCTATAACCCTGTGTTTTAATCATCGTGGGTTAAGTGCGTGTTTTCTGATGAGATCAAGTTGCCTTTGTTACACATCGGGCTCCTCTCGGCTCGGACGGCCTGTTGGATTCAGCCAGAAAACCGGCTCAAGGCTGCCCCTGCGTGGACAACACGCGAACCGATGGAGCTGCTCACATACATTACCTTTTATTTTTTGTATTTGCATTATCTCCTCAGCGACTATTGCCCGTTTTAAAGGTCACATCCTGCAATTATGACGGACAACAATTAATCCGTCGATCGAGTCTCATAAACACAGTGTCACGTGTCCAGTCACCTCGCTGTCTAACAGGTGGGAGGGAAAACACCCAACAGGATCAGATCCTCCAGGATGTGTCTCGTTGATTTGATTTGTATTTTAATTGCAAGAAGTAAGAAAAATAAAAAGTGAGCAAATGTCCTGCAGAAGAAAAGAGGAAGAAACTGCGTGTAAATGAGTCAATCTGAAGGATCGATGGGATTATCATTTGGTTTCCTCCTCATATCCACGGCTGAGTACAGCCGCGACCGGAGCGTATTGATCAGGCTGCTGCGCGTGAGAGGAGGCTGCCAAAGATGACGATCCGATAATGAAGGGCTCGTTTGTTTGGCTTCCGTTCTTAATCAGCTCGAGCTGTGCGCCAGTGATGAACTGTAAATCCACTCATAAATCATAACTCAGAATATCCGAACGTGCTTTAGTTATTAAGATTGTTTTTTATTTTAACACATTTCAAGTTACATTTTGGGGAATATATTAAATATTGATATTCCAGTTTAGATGAAAAGCCTGACCTTATACACAGCTATGAAAATGAAAATAAAATAAAGCTGCAAATATATTAAATCAAATGATGACAGAGTATTTACACATTTTAAAGACAAAAAGAATATCATGAGAAACGTCAAAGGAACGAATATCACTTACCTATTTTTCATCGTACATTAATATTAATAGTATCATAATGATGATCCTCGTTATTTTAATATTATTATTAATATTATTATACGATTCTAAACGCAAACGGACACTATTTTGGAACAAAATGACATAATAATAATTGACTTGTTTTGATAATTAAAGTGCACTTTAAAGCGACTCTGGATATATTTGTTCCTCGTGTGAATATTTTTTAAAGCTTTTATCGAGTCAGACGTTATTCATCCTGAACCTTTTTTTAAATCTAAAGCCTCTTTAGACATCTGGATACATCAGCTCACATGATGCACTCGAATACAAACAAGTCTTTTATTTCCTCGTGCAGGTAGCGTTCATCCTCTTTTTATTCCCCTTTAACTGCAGGCGAGCTTCTCAATTCTCTGCTCCAACTTCAAAAGCGCCCTGAGCGAGTCGTGCCGAGCCGTGCCGTGCCGTGCCGTGCCGAGCTGCTCTAAAAAACCTCTTCCCAGCGAGGCCGACCCGCCGGCAGCCCCCAGGTCGTAACGCTCTCTAATATAGCCCGAGTCCACCGTCCAATAGATCCAGGCAGGCCTGCCGGCGGCTCTCCCCCTCCGGTAATAACGGGCTGTAATGGAGAGGCGAGATGTAAAAAAAAAAAAAAAAGCGCCCATGTCAGCAGCATATCGGTGGTTAATGATCTATTAAGTGATCCGCGTGCTTATGGACAGCGGGGAGAGAGAGAAAATAAAAAGTGTCGATGCTTGCTTATTCGCCCCGCTAATGAGAGTCCCATCCTACGGATTTTAAAGGAATGAATAACAAGAAATAAAAATCACTTTTTTTTTTAAACGACACGTTTAACTGTTGGCGCGTGCAGGCTGCGGCGGCTGCAGTTGCTTTCCCAACAGCTCAACATCTCACACCTGCAACAGGGCCCCGCTGCCTCCGCGCAGGAGGCCCGTAAGAGAGCCACGATTCTCCTCCACAAATCCGGATCTGTATTATGCTCCAGGACCTGCCCGTGCACGTGCTGTCCGGAGGCCCAGGGGGTGGGGGGGCGATTGGATCTGTATGAGCTCCAACCTAATCTGCATGGAAGGATGCATCGACCATAAGGAATACCTTTTTTTATTATTATTGTGACTGTGAGGTTTTATTCGCGTGCGTAATGATGGACTCTAACGCCCCCCCCCCCCTTCCTCCCTCCCCGACCCTTCCTGGACAAATGTTGCAGAACTAAATGCGGAAGGTATACCGGGATGGAAGGCCCCCGTGTCAGGCAGGGTGAGGAGATGGAGATGGAGGGAGACGGTGCTATTTCGGAGGTGCCGCTTTTGATGAGCTATTTTTGACGCACGGAGGGAGCGATGGGAGAGAGAGAGACGCGCAGAGCTCGTGCATGCAACGATGTCCAAAAGTTTTACCCCCAACCGCTTTCGTGATGCAGCAACTGCTGATTTTAAACTGAATCATAAGTGAGGTTTCACTTGATGAACTAAAACAATGCTGCATCTCTCTCTCTCTCTCTGTGTTCAGCTCACCTGGTTTATGTTGTATATTATCTGATGAATGAAACATCACAATTGTCAATTTGCCATAATTTAAATTGCCCTTGCACAGATTCACGTTCAATTATGTACCGACAAGCTACAACGTATTAAACATGCTTTAACTGTATATACCTGTCTCTCCACCACGAATCACACGTGTGTTTCCATTAATGAACTTGTTTTAATGACGAAAAGAAAATGCCAAAGAGACGATTTTCTAAAATTCTTTATTTTTATTTTTTTCATCGTTTGCCTCTCTGATCTAATCTCTCCCGCTTTACAGCTCCTCTGGTGTTCTTGTTCTCTCCAGACTGATCGATTAACTCTGTGACAACATGTATTATTAAGACGTGTCGTCTGTGTAAACAGGCCGCGGAAGAAAGATCACTTCCCCATCAGGGATCATTAACAGACGAGTCTTTCAGGGAAAAACAAAACAACAAGAGGTGAGATGAGTGCCAACATCTGCCATTAATATGAAAAAGTATCGATTCAACAGTGAAAATCAATTGTTCATCTTTTTTTTTTAAATAAATCAGTCCGCCTCGTGCATAGGCCTACTTTCTTCACCGGTGTTATCACAGCAGTCCCTCTCATTTACCCGCTGAGCAGAGTTTGCAGAGGAATTACAGCTTATTTCTTGTGACAGGGCGCCTCTGGTGGCGCGTTTACTCACTGCTAACAGTTTGATGTGCACCATCAGTGACATGCAGTCTCCTTTTCCTGCCTCTAACCTCATGCAGACAGCTCCAACTTCTTTTTTTCTTTTTTTTAAAAGAAATGACAGAGAGGCAGAGATGATATAAGAGCATGATGTTGAGGCCAAGGCTTAATTGTAGGCCTTTTCTGAGATTAGACGTCTCTGATTGACATGCTGTAAATATAACAGCAAATAAATGTCAGTGAGGACTGTACTGGCTTAATCCCAGAAGAAGGAAAAAAAAAGACAGAACAATAAATCTGCCTTTTGCTGCCGTCGTTTCATTAATGTAAATTGCAATGCTATGTACAATAGTTTGGCTCCCTTCCAGTGGCTGAGGCTCATGCAGGTCTTATCATAAACCGGTGCTGTGCAGCCAGAATGTAGGCGACACCACAGGAACCAAATATCAGAGTGCAGGCATCACGTAATTAAAGCCCATACTCTCTGGTCATAACCACAATTTACATCTGTATTTTCGAAAGCCAATAACTGGCTACTGTACCTCTGAAGAAACATGCAAGTAAGTAAATTCTCATGATGTATTGAATACGTAGTTATGATATTTTCCACTCTCGAGGAGCGCCTGCTTCTCGTAAAAAAGTAATTGACATTCGGCCTCGTGTTGCCCCGTGACATATTCTTTTTCTTTACTGTGTTATTTTGCTTTGTACAGTCAGTGGGCTCTCTGGAACGCTGTCTGGCATTAACATGTCTGTGTGGAGGAGCATCCTTTGTTGTTTGTGGCGTTCTCTAATTGTCTTCATATGGAGTTGAAAGAACAAATCTCTGGTTTGTATTAAACTTCCAGATCATATATATATTCTGGAAAATACACATCATTTATATCAGAGTAAAGAGACGGCTTTAATAGGCCTCAGCGTAACATCTGAGAAGGCTTTTCTTTATTTTCCTGTCAAGTGTGTAATGTATGCTTATGATAAGACACCAGAGAGCACTGCCAGCTGACCTGAGGTCAGAGTCATGCCAGCGTAGGAGCATGTGGGCATGATTGATCTGGAGGTGGGTGGGTGCTGTAAAGGGCATTCTTACGGATAAGACTTGGACTTTTTTCTTCAGTGGTTGTCTCTGCCTCAGAGTCTTCTCCTCTTTTCAGTTGTTCACTCCATAGAAATAGAATAATAGTATAACGGGCAATGAACTGTTTTCCGTGGTTGTATGACATACAAAAGACAAATGTCGATTGGTGTTAGTTGTTGTACTGTAAACCTGCTGTCCGGCTCATTTCCTGTAACCAGTGTAGCATTAAAGCATGGTGGATTTACCGAGCTAGCTTTTGCTTACGTTAACCCGCTACAACAGTCGCAATTGAAATGGTACACATGCTGCTACCTCGGTTTGAATGGGAATGTCCCTTCTACTCCAATTCAATTTCTTTGGTTTTAAGATAGACGTTTAAAAATGTGAACCTCTACTTTAATGTTCACATCATGACTAAGTAGAAAAGGTTGTGCGAGAAGAGAGAGAGAATGTGCGTTTAAAGACCAAACAATTCTTCTTTAAGTCTCTTTAAAAAAACTGCTATATAAAGAAAATAAATGTGTCTACACATCAAATGGATAATCGTGTCGCTGTCAGTGTGCGCTTCTGAAAAACAAGTCAGCCGGTAAGTAAAACAACCGTAGTTGTATTTTAGTTCATACAGAAGTCAACAGTCGCAACACATAAAAATGGCCGCCGCTCTGACCGTCCTGCTACGTTCATTTGAATGGGGATTCCTTTCACTCCTACTTTATTTCTGTGGTTTGCGCCTCACCCCTCCTCCCCCATTCTCCTGTTTTCTCTCCTTGAGTTTTTTCCTCCCATTCTGGATGATCGGGAAGCTTCAAACCCAACGCCGCCTGCACGTCGCAATCTCTCGACCCGTTGTCAGTCACCGTGGACTTAAAGGACGTCGCTTTCATCAAACATCTCTACTCTCCGCTCTCCCCCTTTTCCACTCCTCCTCTCTCCTCCTCTGTCCACCCTCTCCTCGCCCGGTGACCTCCTTGCCTCTTGGCTCTCTCTCACCCCTCTCTTCTCTGGCCCTGGCCCCTGCCCACCCCTGGGTCATTTATCATGGGCCAGGAGGGGAGCCCCTGGGCCTGCAGGCCCCTGTCAGCCTTCTGCAATCGCCTCTTTGTGGCTCCCAGCAAACAAGTGTCGGATCAGCAAAAGTCTATTAAAGCCTGGTGGGCCTTTCTCAGCCAATTGGGTTCGGGTCACTGAGCTGCTCTCTGTGCTGCTCCGAGAGCTCTTTGTGTCGCCGCCGTTCGCTGACACAGATCCCCACAAGATTAATGATTTTTAGCAGCCATTTGGGTCTCATTCGCAGGGTCCTTCTCTCTTTCTTTCTCTTTGCTCCTTTTCCTCTTTTATCCACTCATTCTGTCCTCTGTTTTTTTTTCTCCTTTAACCTATTTCTTCTGCTACTCTCTACCTCCACCTCGCTGTATTCGCTCCTCTTCTCCTCCTTTTTCGCTGTTACCCCAGTCAGCGTTGAAGTGTGAATGCCACAATGGTTTTGAAGTATTTATATAAAAACTATCTCTGTATTACAGAAGGATATACATCTCAGTTGCTCCTGCCTGATAAATCCGGAGGATGTTAAGAAACTCGAGCATCCGCATTATACAATCCTGGCAGGCTTCCCCGCAGCGTGCCTCAAGAGGATCGGAGTAATTTCAAATCTTCGAGCCACTTCCACAACTTCCATGTTGCCATGTTCTCAGCCTTGTTTCCAGTAATTACTGCAGGTTAAGTGCACGTCCCGGAGCCGCAGTGGAGGCAGCTCTATCCCTCACCTGGGACATGACTCAGCACAGTTCAGGTCATCCGGCCATTTCCCTGACCACTGGACCACACCCCGACCTACTCTAAACCCACAGGGCAGACGCTGTTTACGAAGGGACTCGTGTTCACTTACATCACGTAATGTAATGGTTGTTTTACTTACCGGCTGAGTTTTTTCTTTTTTCCAGAAGCGCACCCCCACCCGGACATGTTTACCTTTTTAAAACTATGAACACAAAATGAACTGACACTTTAAAAGAGGAGCCGTTTGGTCTTTAAATCTACATTCTCTGTTTCTTGCAAAACCTTTAACACCAATTTTATGTCATGATGAACATTAAAGGAGAAGTTCAGGGTTTTTTCTCAAGTGTGTCTCAAAACCAAGGCCATCACATTCAGATCAATGTAGCAGGACGGTCAGAGCGGTGGCCATTTTTATGTGTAGCGTTGCCATTTAGAGCGTTGTAGAGTGCTAATTTATGGATGAACTAAACCGACTTGCGGACTCACTGAGGAGAGGTTTTGCAATAACGATTAAAACGAGCAGTGTATGAAACATCATGAGGAGCGAGAGTAAAAGAGTAAACTTCAACAACTTAATGCTTCATTTACACACTCTCAATAACACTGCTATCAACAGATGAGCGACGACTTTGTTGGGTTCATTTTCTGAAACCAGTGTAGCATTAAAACATGGTGGGATTAGCAAGCCAGCTAGCGTACAACTTGCTAGCTAGCTAGCTTGATTATTCCACCATGCTTTGATGCTACACTGGTTACAGAAAATGAGCCAAACAGCAGGCTGTTGGCCAGAAGTAACACTGGGTCTAATTGTGCCGTCGCCTCACTGCCGCCCGCGTCAGATAAGTTACCTAGCTACCTAGCTAACTAGTTAACTAGTTAACTAGTTAACTAGCCAGCCATTCGTCTACGGATCTGCGTCCGCTCTCCCGGTGAGCTGCGACAACACTTTACGGCCCAACTGACGCATGTCGTCACCATAACTAACATCTATCGCCATTTTCTTTTCCACCAAAACAGTTCAATGTCTGTTCTACTCCTGCTCTATTTCTATTTCTGTGCTTTAAACAATTCTGGTTGGTCTCTGTAATTGCTTCTCCTCTCCACAGTGGCCATGAAGACAACCACTCCTAAAACAATTTCAATTGAAGTGATAGATGACAAAAATATACAGACCTCATTCAGTGCAAAAAAGCACTTGAAACGTTCAGGTGAAGATAATATGAGGCTTCAAACTAAAACAAGTGTAAATCTTCAAGGTTCCACTCATTCTAGCTTGTTCTACTGTCCCTCTGTGGCAGAAACGCTGTCTGGGGAAACAAAAGGGGGTCACATCGACTTTGTAAAACACATCGACTTTGTAAAACACCCACTTGCTTTGACTAATTAACGCCTCATTTAAGATTAAGCTGAGCTAATATATTGTTACTATAAAAAGAGGGCTGTGTATTTTTTCTCCCATCACTTGAATTGGAGGTACGTTAGAGAGGAATATCTTTCCAGCCAGTAGGACGGGCGGAATGATTTACGACGGCACGTGAGTAATGTTTTGAGACAGACTTGAAAGAATGTGAACAAGAGACTTTTGCTTCCTTTTAACAAAATGAAAATCTGGACTGTTAGAGATTAGTCCAGACCAGTGTTTCACAAACAGTTGTCCTGGAGACCCACCTTTTAAATAATGACAAACCATCGCGACCTAATTCACAACTTTTTTTCATATCTGCATGTTAAACAAGACCAAACAAATGCAGTTAGGAACAGACTATTTCTTTAACGACTAACGCATCCCCTGCTTTATGGTCTGTGTGACTCTAAATGGACCATAATGTACTAAATGAACATCATGCTGTATTGAAGAAGACTTGAAACTAGAGATTGAGACCATAAACTCATGTTTACAATGTTTACTGAGGGAATAAATCAAGAGAGAAGTAGAGTCATTTTCTCATAGACTTCTATACAACCAGAGGAGTCGCCCCCTGGTGGACATTAGAGAGAATGCAGCTTAAAGAAACTTCACTGTAAAACCAGAGGTTGCCACCTGGAATAAATTCGTAAATAGCGTAGTTTGGTCAGAAGTTGGCGCTGTAGGCTACACATCCAACAGTAAACAGAGTAGAAACATAATGGTTGGGCTCAAAATAACGATGTACAGTTTGATTTTGGCAACAAAACAAACGTTATCAGGGTTCGGAAAACTGTCACGAATGTTGTTGTCGAACACCGGTCTCGAGGTTGAAAGTCCTGTGTTTGTTGGACCCATCCACCTCCCCTTCTTCACACCATGAGTCGTCTTTTTTAGATACTAAATACTATGTCACGTGTTCTGACTGTTGCTTAGTCCACCAGGAAAAAAGAATCCCAAATGTTTTTCCCTCGGCATTTTTTTGCTCCTCAGCGACACGAAAACCCCCCCCCCCCTATGTACACGATAACCAATAGACTGCATTTCGTGACCATTTCACGGCCTGCTTTGATACTGGGCTAATAAATTATCACAACACAAACATTCAGGCTCCCTCATGTGGCTCAAACGTGTACTGCAGATGTAAACGTTAAATAATTCTTATCATACCAATAATCATTCATTTGGTGACTCAAGTAGAATAAGATAAAATCAACCTTTGACCCGTGTTAAAACTTAAATGTTTACTTTATGTATTTCAGATGTGTCTTTATCGTTACTGCTTCATGCTCTCAGGTCGTCTCTGGTGTATTGTACCACGGTGAAGCGTGTGTGGCAGCAGTGAGAGAAACTGTATGTGTGAAAATATGATATTCTTCCTGTGTGTTGTGTTAGTGAAGCTGTCAGCGAGGCTGCCGGTCGGTCAGCGGCTCTGCTTTCACCTAACCCCCCCCCCCCCCCATGTGTTTACAGCCTGTCTGTTTTAGGACTGAATGGATGAACCCGGCCTGCTGCCGTGTCCATCCACCTGCCCTGCTTCCTGTCTGATTAATCTTCTGTGTGTGTGTGTGTGTGTGTGTGTGTGTGTGTAAATGGTTATAGATGGGGCGACACCACCACACTGGCAGTCTGAATCATTACTCACAAAGATAGGGAGAGACCCAGGGCCGTGGAACCCCTAACATCCTCCTCACACACACACACACACACACACACACACACACACATATCCCCAGGTTATTCATTTCTAAGCAGAGTGCCTGGCATTTCTCCACATCCACCCCCCCTTTATTAAGAGACTGAGGCTCTGGGTTCTCTCTTGGAGAAAGGGGGAGTGAGGGATGGTTTCCGATTGGGTCTTATACTCTTTGTTTTGCACCCTTCCTCTTTGTCCGTTCTCTCGTCATTTCTCTTAATCTTCCATTTCCATCTCTCTCCCCCTCTCTCTCTCTCTCTCTCTGTCTCTCTTTTTCTCTCTTTTTTTTTTTTTCTAGGGGAAGCTCTCCCTCTGACAGCGACTCGTTTAAGAAATAAACTGGATGTAAGGATGAAACAAATGCTGTGCTAGCTCACAGCGTGTGTTTATTAGAGACTTTAGGTCTGATGATGTGCAGCTACAAGCGTCTCAAGATGCAGAGACACTGACGGACGTGATAGAAGTCACACTGATGATGACATTTAGGAAGCTATCATGGAAAGTCAATGAATCCCAGCGTAGACTCTGATACTTTGGTCAGGCTGTATTGGTGGACTCTCAAATAAGCATGATTAATAATAATAATAATAATGATGATAATAGTAAGCATAGCAGGCCGGTTCACTCTGCTCCCACCTAAAAAGCAATGCTGCCGCGCTGTACACCATGAAGTGGACGTAGTCAACGTGATGTCACCCATTGGTTTGTGGACTGTCGATATGAAGCCTTGAGTTTGGCAATTTCGCCGTCGCCATCTTGGCTTTTTAGCATCCGATGAACAGAAGTTACCATATTTGGAAAGCAACGTACGTAGAGACGCCGTATACGTCTCTGGTAGAGACCTGTCAATCACCGTGTAGCCCCGCCCTAAAGCATCCGCTGCTTTATGGTCTGTTTGAAAAACCACACGGGGAGGGAGGGTCAAACAAAAACAGGCCTAAACCAGGAGACCAGAGTTATTTTGAAATGTTGTTGTGTCATGCTATCCGTACTTATGTAACGTTCTTTACCCTTTACTTAGAATTGACGTACTTGTTTGAAGCCCTACCGCGGTGTTATTCAAGTGTTTTTGTTTGAATTCACAACGTTAACCACGTGTTGACTGCGTTAAAGGAAGTGGGTTTGACAAAACCTCAAAGTACGTGACGGGGTTTGTGTTTGTGAAACTTTAATTTACGAGAGTCGAATTTAACAATAAAAATGAAGATGGCATATTTACAGTCATCATTTATTGCAAATCTTTCCCAGTTGTTTCCGTATGTTGTCTCCCTTTCGGGGTTGGAGAAGAGGCCTTGCTTTGTGGAATAAATGAGAGCAGTTACAGCCCCATCATGAAGAGAATGTGCACCTAAACAGAAGAGCAATATTGTTAAATATCCTTATTGGAAACGCACAGAGAGCACTGCAACCGCCGAGATACACAAGTGTGTTGGTACTTTTGTTTCAGGTCTGTTTGTGGTGGAACACGTCTGCTGTTTATAGCGTGTACATGTGAGTGTACTCATGTGTCTGCAGCAGCGTGTGTGCATGTGTTAAAGGGGGGGGGGGGGGGTATATATGTGTACAGGAAGAGAGCCTGTAAATAAATCTGTTTGGGGATTGGGGGTGCAGGGATGAAATATGGTCCCAGGGATGTGGAGCAATGTGAAAAACTCGGCAACGCCAGGGAATAACAAATCTCCCGATGTCGCCTCGCCGCAAAATAAATACACTCCCCCGTACAAGTCATCCATCTGGACTATGAGTCGCAACAAAGACGCCCCCAATACATCCCCAACACACACACACACACACACACGCACACACACACACACACACACACACACACAGAGCAGCCATATTTATTTACACGTTTATTTATTTGTTTGTTTGTTGAATTAAACGGAAACTGCTAGTGGGGGGGGGCAATTGAAAGTGTATTTATTGTTTTTTTGTGAATGATTCTTCCCACCACCACCTCTCCAATGCTGTCTGTGTCTTAATGGGTGGCGGTGTGTGTGTGTGTGTGTGTGTGTGTTGTGGATCGGGTGTTTTAACTAATGATCGATCACGGGGGATTAAATAATTAAATTTCAGCCTTGACAATTTAAAAGTCTCCCCGCACGTCGTCGAACCGAATGAGGGAAGAGGGAAAGATGACAGATGCCGCCTGCAGCGATGTATCAGAGGGATTCAACATCTAATACATTACAGGGTGTGTTAGCGTTGTGGTGCACACACACACACACACACAGTCTTTTCCTGACATAGGCAACAGGCAAGTACATCCAGCTAACCGTGTAGACCCAACAGACTCTTCCTCACTCTCCTTATCTGGACCTCTTCTCCCAGACTCTTCCATTACTACATTAAAAATCACTTCAATATCTGTAAAGAAAATAAATAAATAAATAACAGGACAAAGGCGTTCACTTTCACAATAAAAGGGATGAGAGGTTTGCCATTTTGTTGTTTTCTTTCAGGTTTTCTTTTTCCAATTAAGGCCTATTCTCTTGGCTTAATTAGGTCATGGTGTGTGTGTGTGTGTGTGTGTGTGTGTGTGTGTGTGTGAGGGTCATTCTGTCCCTCCCAGGGATTAATATTAGCCCTCGTTGTTTGTAAATAGGTGATGTATGGTGGCCATATCTCCCGCTGCTGAATGTTTTTTTTTTATTTTTTTATAAATTTCCTCTCCTTTATCAATTGACTAACAAAGCCATGCATCACTGCCACTCTCTCCCTCTCTCCTCATACATGAAATAAACAGCTCTTTTCCTCTTGTCTGCCACGCTCACACCAGTTCCCCCTCTCATCACTCCTTATAGCTTTATTCATTTTATTACGTTTTGAACATTTTATATCGCAGTGATTCTTAAAGTGGGATCTGTGTCAGTGGGTCCGGAAAAATAATTTGCTATTAACAATAAGATTATGCTGTATCATGAAAAAATATTAAAAGAACATTTGCGCCAATAAAACAAGCATATTGTGTCCATTACTGATTATTGTCCCACGTTGGCTTTGGGCCAATAGAAGCTCTGATGTTTTGTGACACACATCAATAAGATGAAGCTCTTACTGGAAGTCGTCTTCAGATTGGTGAGTTCAAAGTCTGGATTTATTGGTGTGAAGTAGATCGGATGAACGGTTCTTGAGAAATGCAGAAGATACACACTCACATATACAGACTCGTTCAATGATGCTGCTGCAGCAGCGCCACCTATCGGCCAAATGGCACCACATGTGCCACTCAGACATCATATCTGCACATTGCCACCAAATGAGATTGTAACAGCAGAAGATATTCATTTCTATTGTAATTTAAGCCCGAACACAGCAGACTAGCAAAGTTTGCTTCAGCCGGCTTTGATGAAAAACGTTCCCCGGCTTGGCCCAGAGATGTTCTGCACCAAATTCACTGGAGCAGCGATTCGGACACAATTCAAAATGGCAGGAAAGCAATCTAGACTAAGATGGGTGTGGCTTATATGGATAGGACCAGGCGACAACCTTCAGTTCTGAAAAGTGAAGCCGATGCTTCATGTCTTAAAGCTGCATTCTCTCTACTGACCAACAGGGGGCGACTCCTCTGGTTGTATAGAGTCTGTGAGAAAATGACTCTACTTCTCTCTTGATTTATTACCTCAGTAAACATTGTAAACATGAGTTTATGGTCTCAACCTCTAGTTTCAAGTCTTCTTCAATACAGCATGATGTTCATTTAGTACATTATGGTCCAGAGACGTATACGCCGTCTCTACGTCGCTCCTCATCAGTGTGAATATGGTAACTTCTGTTCACTGGTTGCAAAAAGACAAGATGGAGACGGCCAAAATGCCGAACTTGAGACTTCAAAACATCAATAAACCAACGAGTTACATGACGATTACGCCCACTTCTTATATACAGTCTGTGGTCTGGACCCACAGAATACAGGGAGGAAAGAATCTGGGTTTTGAGCCTTGTTACAGGCCAGAACATGAAGTTCACCCACAAAACAGCCGCCAACTGTGAAGTCGAACGGATAAGAGATTCCTCTCTTCAAA